>JAFVLL020040295.1:0-36196 GCA_021397915.2 Tor tambroides | reverse complement strand
TTCGGCAGAACAAAGACATTCATGCAGGTTTGGAACTACTTGAGGGTGAGTAAATGATGACAGAATTTTCATTTTTGGGTGAACTATCCCTTTAAGGGAACTTTGAAGTAAATAAAACAGTAGGCTAAATATTAAAAAAAACTTTTATTATTAAAAAAAAAACTGTCATAATCCAACAGTAATGGTCTTGAAATTTGTTGTGAAAGTCTGTAAATTTGTTACGAAGTGCTGCTGTTTGAAAAGGATGCAATTTAGCAACTTCTCTGGGCCTCTTCGGTCACTTTTGACTGAAAAATTGTACCTTTTGAATTTTTTATATTTTTTGCTTCATCGGAATGACATGACACTTGGTGACTTTTGTTGCATTAGCTATGTGACTACACAAAAACATCATGGACATGATTTGGATATGTTAAAGGATCACTTTGTACCTTGAATGACATAGGAAATTAATGGAAAAAAATATTTTTACTTCATCAGAATGGGATGAATTTTGGTCACTTTTGTTGCATTAACTGTGTGAACCCACAAAAAAAAAAAAAAAAAAGAAAAGAAAAAAAGACATGATTCGAATATGTTAAAGGGTCAAAAAATAAAAAGTAACACTTGGCACCTTTGTGGTCAAAAATGACCGACCTAGGAAATGAATGGGAAATAAAAAGTAATGGAAAAAAATAGCTCATAAAAATCATATAAATATTGAATAGTATCATAAAATCCACCCAAAATTCTAAATAATTAAAAATATTATTGCACAAAAATATATTAGATTGATTTTCCTGAAAAACAACAACAAAAAAGTTTTCATTTCAAGGCTTCAGTCACTTTTGTCCATGAAGGTATAAAGTGTGACCCACAAATGAAGAGTCTCAGAGGGTTAAAAACAGTTTTAGCACACTAACAGTCTCACACCACATAACAAACATCATGTGCGTCACTCTACTCTCTTCCAGTGTAGACACAGTGTAACAGCTACATCTGAACTATTAGCATGCTACACACCAAAACCTTTTCCGAGAAGTGGAACTATCTTTAAATTCAACCATTTTAAAGCATCAAGATGATCTCGCTAGTCAACCTCATTAATTCACAATCCTGACCCATATCTAGTGGCAAACTGGATTTGAACTCACTTCACCCACATGCACACAAAGCCATGTGTGTAGGAGCATAACCGCTAACCGCTAGGCCACAACATCACAGTGTTTATTAGTTTTTTTTACCCAAGCACATTCACCAGTGCTGATGTTATATTTTGTATCTTTCTAAGCCAAATTATAAGTGCAGGTAGAATGAAACTTGCTAATTCACTCCAATTTCAACTTTTGAGTAAAAACCAAACAACAAAAAGTTAATTCTGACTTTATTATATTCAATATGAGTGTATTTCTCACAGTTGTCAATTTTTCTTACTCACTTTTCCACTATTTCTTATTTTAAATCTTTTTTTATTGTGCTATAAGGCAGAAACATGTTTGCTTTGTACCTTGGTTTCTTTTTAATATGAACTTGCTTGGCTTCTTGTCAATTAAACGTGAGTGTTTCATTCCAAGTTGCTCAAGAATAATGAGTGCATATGTTTAAAAGGAGCCATGAACTCTTTCCCTCCATCTTTCTCTCTCTACATTACCAGCAGATATGACCAGCACCCATCCAGCGCTATTAAAGAGTCAAACCCTCACTTGGAGTCAGAAACAGAGAGAAAGAGAGAGAGAGAGAGAGAGGGACAAACTCCCTCATATGAATTATACAGCATATGTCAGCTTTCTGTGGACTGGCTACTTGAAGTGCCCAAAGGTCCTGGATCATTAAAATTTCATCCCTATACTCCTAATCAATCACTGATCTATGGTATTATTAGATGTAATTCTTTCACCCTGTGTGCCCATGTCACAATGTCTCACAAGTCATTTGGACTCGACGTGTCACCTTTGTCTTTCTCATATTTTTAAACTTTTTCCCATCTCTTTAATTGCGCAAGGTAGAGGTTTAAACTGTGACTTCCAGCTTGGCTGTGCTCGGAGAAGTCAAACTGCCACAGTATGGCTACTTTTGGTATGACATGAGCCACAGGTTTGTGTCTAGATGGCTTCCTTCCCATCTAATTCATTTAGTGGGTCTGGCACTCTGGTGGCACTGGGAGATAAGTGTTAATCTAGGACAAGCGAAGTGTGCAGCATGGGCCTGCAGCGGAGCTGAATCTTCCAACTCGCGTGATAACGGGAGACTAGCCTGGACAGGCCAGGAAATGGAGAGACTTTATCGCTCGCAAGCCATTGCCGTATGCAGGTGGGATTTGTCGGGTTGTGTGTGCATGCGTATGATCTCTCCATGCCAGTTTGTGCAGAATATACCTATGCAGTGAGATGTATGCTTGTTCATTGATTATGTGAGACACAGGCATTGAAGTGCATATGCCCTAGGTGTTCACAGAGAAGCTATTCATCCATTACAGATCTGCAAAGCCTATGGGAACTCACTGAGACAACAGGCCATCAGGATGTCACTGATTTCAAGAAGGAAACCCAGGATGAGACAGTGTTGAAGGTATTCTAATATGGCACATCAAAACAAATCCTGACAGGTTTATTATCAGATAGATTTCATTTATGGCTTAAATTTCATCTGGTCCTCATACAAAACTCTTGTAAAAAGTCAAATGAACTATAAATGGTGCATTCATGATGTTTTTTGTCATATTTGAATCTTGACAGCCTCAGTCCTCATTATGAAAACAAGTGCACTAAAGTTTGTGGTTGGTAAGATGAAGTCTCTTATGGTTACCAAGTATTTATTTGATCAATAGAGTAAAAACAGTAATGTTGTGAAAAGTTTATTGCAATTTTATGTCTTTACAGTCACCTTTGATCAATTTAATGCATCCTTGCTGAATAAAAGTGTCAATTTTTTTTCAAAAACATAAAAACAAACAAATTTTACTGACCCCAAACTTTGAACTAGTTAACCAATATCTGAAAATGTTTGGATGCCTGAACAGCAGATTTTCCCAGTACAATATTTCAGACTTATTTTGAAGAAGATGCATTGCACTGTTGCATTTTAAAATCTTGTAGTGCTTTGACTTTCATGCCAAAACATTGTACTTTATTTGAACAGAACTTTTACTGCCTAGCGCAATCTCATGGCAAATTGTAACTGTTACATTTTATGTTTTGAACTGGTTGCAAATTTGTACAATCTCTTAGGAACGGACCCTCATGCTTACTTGTTTCATACAAATCACATCATGTGAATTCAAACAAAACTGCCACCTCATGAAATACTTCTCATAAGATTGAGTTGTTACTATCACATTGAACTGTCTTCTTGGACAACATATGAAAGTTTGACCCAGAGACCTGTTCTTCCATTTCTCTCCTGCACATTTCCCACAATCCTGCATTTTCCCCCCTAGGTACCACAAAACAGTTTATTTTTCATAATAATATCATAAAAAAGGCAAAGGAAGAAAATGACCAGTGGCATACAGGTCTCTTTATTGTAGGCAGCATTTTTGTCATTTACTACCATAAACAAAATCTCAAGGCACAGATGACTGCTTCTCATTTTTATATTAAATGCCAAATTCATCCTTGTTGCTTGAAGGTAAACACTAAAGTTGGAAACGTGATGAAAATGGTATTGCTAAAATATTAAACCATTTAAACAACCATCCGTAACAGTACTGTCATTCATTGAAGAAGAGTTCAGCACAAAGCAAAATTCAGACAAGTCATAAGTTTTGTGAACACACTTGAATAATAAAGAATCATTGATTAATTGATTCTTCAAAGCAATTTGGCACTAGATTGTTTAGTCAAAACTATTCTTTTAGAATGAAATGTTATGCACCTGCTATCCAAACTTTGTTCTACTTCTCCAGGAACAACATTAAAGGAAGTCTGATGGGATAGACGGCACACCCGCGTCATATTCCACACCTCAGCACCTCAGGTTTCCAACCCTGCATATCAATCTATTGTTTCATTGTCTCATTAATTCCAACTTGCCTTCTTTCCCCAGTCTTCAATCTAAAACCGTCCCCTCTTTTCATCTCTGGTCTTTAGCTCTGTTTTTATCTCTCTCTCTCTCACTTTCCCTCAGCTGCCAGTGATGGGTTTCATTACTGTACTCCATCTCAGGACACGGACAGCCTCTCCCTCGCGCCGTGCGCCTTCATATAATCCTTTTAATTAAAGGCCCTGCTCCTCACCCGCGCTGCCCCGAGCTTTGCTTCCGCCACACGCTCCCGCGCCCTCTCCTTTTGTTCTCTCGAAGCTCACCCGCTCATTTTGTCAAGCCATGCTCTTGCCATTTGAAAGAAGGTGGCGTCACCTTTGTCTCCCTCTTTTATATGGCTTTAATCTCCACACCAATATTGCCGGGGAGCGTGTGGGCGCATGCGGCCGGCTTTTGTGCGGATGTGTGTCTGTGTGTGTTTGCAACGGGCTGGCCATTGATCCAGCTTGAGGCTCATCAGGGTTAAACGCAATCAGGGATTTAAAACACTCTCGATAGCGTGCGATTGGGACGTCGGATAAGAGCGCGCAGGAAGCGGGAGCCATTTGTAGCAAAGCACATCGATTTTGCTTTATACACTGAACAAAATCCTGTTGTGAATGGCACTCCGGCACCGCGTCTGAAAGTGAAAAGAACCCACTAAAATTAGAACGAAAGAACGGAGGGAAATGGGATTGAATGCCCAAGCGCATTTATTTTCCATTTCCTTTTTCCGCCTTCCATTCCTCTTTCTCTCACGCCACCATCCATTCTCGATTCTTCACGTGAAGCCTCCGCCGTATGCGTGGCCCCTTTGTCCCGCTGGGAGTCGACGGCTTGTCCAAACAGATTCCCCACGCCGGCTGATTGATAAAAGACTCTTTAACCTGTGCCTCTATGCCCTTGACCCAACCCATCCACTATTCATTTGGGTTTTAAAGTCACATTGGGCTGTCTGGAGTATCTGTCTCCGGATCTACAGGTTATTAATCTCCCTCTGGAGCCCTTGTTTTATGCATGCGCTCCCCTGTGTCAGTGTGAGAGGCTCCCTACCCAGCAGGACAGGGTATTTATTCACCCACACTCCACGTAGGACCCCACACTGCAGGGCAAACTTCATCCCACATTTGCAAGGCAGCATTGTATTGGCATTCCTAAAATATTCTGGTTCTTGTTTTTTTTTTTTTTTTTGAAATACTGCATTTAAGCCTTTGCTGTAAAGCCTTTGGCTTGTAAAAAACTATTAATACCAATAAACTCTAGATTTTATAAAAAGCATCATGTTTTTTTAATTAATATCAGAAGGGAAATTATATATATTTATACTGTTTTTCTGTTTGATGTTATTGTATTATATTTAGTGGTACTCGCTGCACTAGAAGTATATTAATGTAGTTATTAAATTATTTGCTGTTATAAACAATAAAGGTATAAATGGAACCACTTTTGCCCTTCTGAGCTTTTACATTGGAAAATAATTTCAGAATTTTCATACAGTAATTCTTACATGACATGAACATTAATAATATTTGCAATTAATTCAGCCTGAAATACTTACATTTATACATTTAACCTTTTTTTTCTAAATAATTTCATCATTATGCTGTAACATAATCAGATGCTACACAATGGGTTGAAAGGTATATATTGTAAGTTATTCAGACCGTGATGAGAAAATATAAATTTCATGGTCAGTTTTTTGCACTTTTTTGCTTGGTTTCTACTGTATGTCTTGGTTTGTAATTGCACAATGTAGCCCCACCCACACTTTCTAATTGGCTGTGTTTTTTCATTTACACACAGTTTTCAGATTTAAGATATAAATATCTTTTTTTTTATTTTTGCAAACTCAATTTTTAAAATATGTTTATATAATAGTATTAAAAAGAACCTTGGATTAAAAGCGGAGAGAAGCTCGACTTTGCATGCAATGCATGATCCTTGACTAATCTATAGCAGCACTGGTTGGACAGGAGTAGATGGAGAGTTTCTAGAGGTGTATGTGTGTGTGTGTTGTGCAGGATGCTTTGGTTTGGATGGAGGGCTGACCTTCAACAGCATTCACAAATCATTGGTGCGACATTGTCACGCATTGTGTTCTGATCGATCGAGGAGACAATAGGTTATTCAACACTGCCACGACAGGTCACCGACATCTCCTGCACCCTTCACAATGAGAGACCTCTCACAATACAAGATGGGACCACGTCTACCCATTTAGGGTCATCGAAAATGACCAATTAATGTCATGTTTGCACTGTCCCAGCACTAAATTGCAAGAAAGAGACACAATGAGCACCCCTTCCACTGGAGATATCTGACGACTTCATAGGAGCTGTCTGAGGTGCCAGCAGACAAAGGGTTAAGTTCCCGCGCAGCGTTTTTCATTTCCTTTTATCTGCAGTTCATATATTGTAGATGTTGCTCTCTTTTGCAGTTTAATACATTGGAGATGACAGGTCTGCCTTTTTGACCCCTTCGGCTGTGTTTGAATAAGGAAGTGATCCAGAACCACTACCCTCTTCTTGGACCGCAGACATATAGGTAGACGACTGCCGGAATAAAAACTAATCAAATACAACAAGTGAGCTTTCTGCAAGTAGCGAAGAAGGAGAGGAATAGAGATGGAGAGAGACAGAGCGAAAAGGGCCGAGGGTGGAGGATATGAGAGAAGGAAAGATTTGGAAAGAGATGAAAAGGTCCTCCCACATAAATTTTCTTTTCTCTTTCCTTTCTCTCTCTTTTTTATAGGGCGGTTGTATTTTGAAATGCAAATGTAAACGGTCCGAGCTTCAAAGGGGCCCTTAAAATTCCATATCGACCAACAGGCATTTGGCTACGTATATATTACAGCCCAACGTCTGTTCTAAGTGAAAGGTGTTTGTATCTAGCCACTATAAATCAAAAACCTTCGGGTTGTTTGCATTCATGTATGTGAGGTAGTGTTTGACCTTATTCAGCTGAGGAGATGGATGGATCCCTGCTGTGTGGAACAGTCAGTATATTGCAATTTGAAAGCCTTGAAGAGGATGTGCTTTTAGTTGGAGTGAATGAAAGCATTACATATATACTTACATATATATATATAGAGCTATCATTTTAAAGTGTTTGTTTTTAAGATGTTTACTATTTTCTATGTAAATTCCATAATAATCTTATTTTTAAAAAATAACTTTTTAAATTATAATATATTGACTTCTCAAGCTACTTTTTGCAATGTCCATTCAGTGGCTTATTTGTCTGGCATTGTATGCAGGCTTTGAATTATTTTTATATTGCTATTCTCAGCAAATAGAGTTATATGCTATTAATTGTGATTAATTAATCTGCACATCACGACAGACCTAATTCACAAACGAATGCTGATATTTGGAGCCAATGGATGTTTTTTTCTATTGCTGGAAAGAGATGAACTTTTATCATCCATCCTTGGCCTTTACAGCTCCAATTCTAATAGCGCAGGACATTGATCTTAATAATGGCTGGTTTATGACCAATATGCACCACTAATTGATTCAATTTGGCCATTTTTATTGTAGCACTGAATTTCCATGAAGCACATTGTTCACTGTGTATATGTTTGAAACATGGAGGACAGGTGCTTTCTAATTTATAGAAATTTCATGAATATTTCAGCATTTGGAAAATGTCTCAGACAGACCATGCATTATTCAAGACACATGGTGCATGTGCTTGCATTCAATTATAGATGTGACAAATAAGCCCTGTGGGCAAACGTATGCAGTTATTTATATGTGTGCTTAACACTAGTTTGATATGAGCTATAAAAGTTTCATGCATTGATTCTGCTGTGTAATAAAAGGATATTGTAATGTGCATTGTGCAGATGATCACAGGAAGCTGAGCAGCATGTGTCTTTATCAAGTATTAAATTGGGCTGTCGATTTAATGTGTTAATTTAATGCAATTAATTATGATAAAAATAATGCATTAGAGCACATTTAATCAAGCTTAAATGCACATACCATTGGAGCAACTGAAGCTTGACTTAAAATTTTAAATGCAAGTCCGCATAGTCAGCACAGCCCAGCTGCTACTACACTCTAAATATATAAAGGTTCTTTATTGGCATCTAAGATTCCAAGATGAACTTTTAACATCCATGGAACCTTTCCACTGCACAGAAGGTTCTTTATAGTCGAAAGTAACCTAAACAAGCATTTAAAAATCAGCTTTAGAAGGAACGTTCACCCAAAAGAATTCATTATTTACTCCAAACCTGTTTATTTCATCTGCAGAATACCAGAGAATATATTTTGAAGAACATTGAAGCCCTTTGATTTCTATTGTATGGGCAAAAAAGCACATTTCTTAAAAGAAAGTAAGTTCTACAGGTTTGGAACAACAAGATGGTGAGTAACGATTTTTAAGTTTGTATTTTTAGGGTGAAATACAGTATCCCTTTTAAGAACAGAATGTTTTTGAGATCAAGAGAAACATCTATTCATTCAAGTGTGTTTACTGGTAGTGTTCATGCTGTAAACATGCAGCAACTGCCGTGACAGTAAAAGCAAAAACTGGCACCTTTTTCACCTCAGAGCTCATGTCAAATTAATTGTGTAGATTTACTCAGTTCTTGTTGGTTAAGGCCTTTCAAATAAGAGAAACTTTGGAAACAGCTGGGGGTGGAATTCAATTTTAGTGCCAGAGCTCCACTAGACTCCCTACTGATGTTCCCTACTGTTCCCAGATCCTCACAAAAACGCACCACCATCCACAGGATTCCGTTTGTAAATCTAGATGCGTTTCGCAGGCACAGGCAGTTTGCACGGCAAATGTGTGTGTTCGCATTGTGTTAGCATGTCAGGGATGAACTTGCAGCTATGACGTAGAAGTGCAAAACATTTTGCAGCTACTTAGGATGCAAAACAGAAAATACCTCTGAATAGGGACTAGCAGAGAATGCTAACAAGTGTCGGCATAATCATGCTGTAAGTTAGCGTCTTCAGAGTAATGTAGCGTAGAAGCATTGTTGTGGAACGTGGGGCCGCATCGCATTAGGAGAGGCTGTGTTGATGAAGCCGGTGGTAAGGGAGCGTGTGGCGCTGAACGCTCAAATTAGACCACTGTGGATAGAACTGTACTATTGTGTGCCTTCACAAATGAGACAAATGAAAACCTGATGAGTCCCTATGGCCTGGTGAGAGACAGCCAACACAAACAGCGCTCCTGGTCGTCCCCTAATTGGACCCAGCTGGGACTTATTTTCGCAACCATGGGTGTTTCAAGGACTTGGTTTGTACTAGGCTCCCACAAAGACTTTATAACTGGTCTGGGAGTGAGAATTATGGAAATATGACTATTTCAACTCGCACTGTCATTAATAGAACACTGATTTAGAGTTGAAAAGACTTGTAGTTTTAGGTTTTAGCAATGGTTTATGTTCTATTAAAGCTTTAATTAAAGGTCACATTTACTGATGTTCTAAGAATTTTTGCGGTCCAAAAACATGTAATTTTAATAGAGTCATTAGTGCCCACCCACTTTTTTAACGGTGTTGTTTCCAGAAACAAATGTGACCCTGGACCACAAAACCAGTCTTAAGTCGCTGGGGTATATTTGTAGCAATAGCCAAAAATACATTGTATGGGTCAAAATTATCCATTTTTCTTTTATGCCAAAAATCATTAGGATATTAAGTATAGATCACGTTCCATGAAGATATTTAGTCAATTTCCTACCGTAAATATATCAAAACTTAATTTTTGATTAGTAATATGCATTGCTAGGAACTTCATTTGGACAATTTTAAAGGAGATTTTCTCAATATTTTGATTTTTTTTGCTCCCTCAGATTCCAGATTTTCAAATAGTTGTATCTTGGCCAAATATTGTCCGATCCTAACAAACCATACATCAATGGAAAGCTTATTTATTCCACTTTCAGGTGATGTATAAATCTCAATTTCAAAAAATTTACACTTTGTTTTAAACTTTAAAACAAAGTTTAAAATTTAAACTTTGGTTTTGTGGTCCAAGGTCACAAATGTAGAAGCTTTAAAGGGATAGTTCACTTAAAAATGAAAGTTCTGTCATTAATTACTCCCCCCATATCGTTCCAAACCCGTAAGACCTTCGTTCATCTTTGAAACACAAATTAAGATATTTTTGATGGAATCTGAGAGCTCTCTGACCCTCCATAGACAGGATATTACCACGATCAACACACAGAAATGTAGCAAGGACATCGGTAAAATAGTTTATTTGACATCAGGGGTTCAACCATAATTTTTCAAAGCTACGAGAATACTTTTTATGTGCAAAGAAAACACGTTCAGTAGACAGCGCATATGCTGAACATAAACAACGCTGAATATGTTGATTACGCTCTGGGGTAGTCTCCAAAATGGCGGAAGATGGTAACTCAGGGAGAAGAATTGTTGAATAAATTATGTTATTATTGTTTTCTTTGCGCACAAAAAGTAAAATTACGGTTGAACCCCTGATGTCACATGGACTATTTTACCGATGTCCTTGCTATATCATTGCTGTCTATGGAGGGTCATAAAGCTCTCAGATTCCATCAAAAATATCTTAGTTTGTGTTCCGAAGATGAACAAAGGTCTTACAGGTTTGGAATGACACAAGGGTGAGCAATTAATGACAGAATTTTCATTTTTGGGTGAACTATACCTTTAAGGAGGGAATGAACTACAATCCCATGAAGCATTGCGAATGACACAGTTAAACTAAAACTAAAAATATAAAACTATTAATTTAAAGTAGTTTATTATATCTATAGAAACAATACATTTTAAGTTTATAACAAAATATGCATATATATATATATATACAAATATTTAAGTATTTTGAGAGCGCAGGGAGACACGACTTCATACATATTGACAATGGACCTTTGCCATGAAATTTAGCTAAAAACTTGTTCATGTGACCATCTGAAATCATTATGATGTGAATAATGACTTATGTTTCAGTTTGTTCCTCACAAAATGCACATTTTATGTTGAATTTTGGAGCTCAACAAGTTTGATCCCCATTAAGTTTATTACATGATTGTGAATAAATGGTGACAGAATTTTCATTTGTTAGTGATAAATCCACCTGACACCAGCACATCTTCTTTTTGCCCTCAAAAACAAACTGTAAACATGTACAGTATTAAAACTGACTGCATGCATGAACACTAATTGATTTAATACATCTTTCTGGATGTATTAACCGGGACTTAATTGGATCAGACTTTAGATATGAACATTTTTTTTTTTTCTGGGTTTTTCCACCCTGCTAAATCGACTTTTTTTTCTCGTCCACTATATGAGGTAAATATTTGCTGATAGGAGGAGAAAAAAAAGTCATGCAAAGTACATGTTACCCCAGAGTGCTGAGATGAAAAAAAGAAAAATCATGAAAAACAAATAATGAGGAAAAATATGCAGCCAGGCAGCTTTAGTTAATTAATGTTGAACACCAGGATTATGACTTGTATAAATGCATTAAGAGCCACGGCATAATTTCTGAAGTGAGAGAGTATGCGGTGCAACTTTAGAACGTTCCTTGTGGGACTCAGTTTTAAATAAATGAAATTCATGTTTGCATAAATTATTATTTTAAACAGGGGCCATGTCCATTGCAAATGATGATTAGCATTAAAACACAGGCTGGTGCAACAGAAAGCGGTCATTAGCAAGTTTTTCTCACAGCTGTCAGAAACCTTCTGTCACCCTGTGCCAAGACAGCGTTCCGCCCACTGCTATTTCACGCCAGGGACAGCGAGACAGAGAGAGAGAGAGAAAGAGAGCGTGCCGGGCCCCAGAAGCGGCATCAACAAACAGGTAATTGAATGAACCTGCGAGCCTAGCTTGAAGTTGCTGGCCTGAGGAGATCAATATATTGTCACTTGGCCTTTATAGGAAACTGCTGCATTGCTAACTTGCTAAGTGCATGAGAGAGAGCGTGATCCAAGGCCAGATGGAAAGCCCCCTGCTGTCAGTCGGCAAGTGACAGGCCTGGTAATTCGGCCGGTCTGCTGCTCCTGTCCTCCCCTCAGAAATATATATTTAGATATGGACGGATCGACAGCCTGTCATCGCCACACAGACCGAGTGACAAAGAAGAAAAACTGTGAGATGAAGCCTGTGATGGAGATGACCTTGTGTTGCAATTCAAACTTTCGATTTTTGCGCCATGGACTTGAATGCGTGTGCAATTTACCGAGCCATAGTTTTCATCAAGGGCGTGCTTTTCAGCGTGTAAGCTAAGGGTTTGTGAGCATTTGTGAGCGTCAACAATGAAAGCAATCTTCTCATGCACTTACATAAAGTGGATGAGAAGAAATTGTTACAAAAAGTAAATTATGCTGAAAATTTCATTTTTCTGCTTTACTTCATATTCTGAAGTCCTAACAACTTTCAAGAGCATTTTTATTTTAAAATGAACTATTGTAAATGAAACTAACAAGCATTTTTTGAGTTCAAATATGCCTACGCTGAAAAATGGTTTTGTAGTTCAGTACCATTCACCCTCTTCCCAGCATGCACTGGGACAGGAATAATTCATATGTTTCCATTGTTTGACAGTTTGCTAGTTTTACAGAAATTGTTGTTGATTTTGTTCACATTGAGTTACTTATATCAGTATCATGTCATAATATTATAGAGTTTCTTAATTTATTTATTGGTGTAAGTCAATATCAAATATAGGCTATAACATTTTTATTGAATATTGAATATTTATTATTTTGTTTTCATTTCCTCTATTTTTACACTTTGCCATCATCTAAATTTCACTTAAAGTTAAAGGGATAGTTCACCCAAAAAATGAAAATTCTGTCATTAATTACTCACCCTCATATCGTTCCAAACCCGTAAGACCTCCATTCATCTTTGTAACACAAATTAAGTTATTTTTGATACATCTCAGCTGACTCTCAGCTGATCCCCATCTACCTATAGAAATATGACACCTATCTAAGCATTCATATATAATGTCCCTCGGTATTATCAGCAGTTTTCGCATTGCTCAATAGCTAATTACCCTCTTCCATCCCCAACTCCTCCTCTGTTAGTCAGGACTCAGCCTTCTGATTCTCCTTTGAATCAGACTAATTCTTAAATGCGTACATAAAAGTATTGAACTTTAATGATATCTGCAATACATTTGTTGGCTCTGTTCTGTTTACCCTGGGGGGTTATCGCTGCTCTCCCTGCTCTCATCCATGCTAGGCTGCATGGATGCGCAGGGAGTTCTTGCCCAGAACACAGCCATTCCGCCTAACCAAACTGTATGCTAACTGTCAATCATCTTTGACGATAGTGGTCCTGACAGAAATGGCGCTATAGGGTGACGTTTGATTGTGTAAGGATCCTTGCTGTCTATGGGAGGGTCAGAGAGCTCTCGGAATGCATCAAAAATATCTTAATTTGTGTTCCGAAGATGAACAAAGGTCTTACGGTTTTGGAACGACATGAGGGTGAGAAATTAATGACAGAATTTTCATTTTTGTGTGAACTATCCCTTTAAATATGTCAAATTTTAATATCAGGCATTTCGAGGTAATTGGATAATATACAATATAATTATAAAATATTACTTTTATATTGGTGCACCCCTTGTGTACCGTAACTTGTTCAGGAGTAATTGTGAACGATCAGTGCTCTACATGATATACATTTTTAATAATAAATTAAATTTATAATGTGAAACATAAATAAGGCTTAGACTCAACAAGAAAAGTTGAAACAAGAACGTAGATTTGTTACAACAGTGGCAGATTAAATCATGTTTACTGTACACTTTAAGTAGATATAGTACTAGTCTAGATATTTATACTTCAGTGTCCTTGAATTACAAGCCATTTGCAGTTTGTTACCTTCATTTTTTTTACAGTGTGTAAGTATGCAGTTGTTGTAGGCCTAGACTAACTCCTAAGGGATTTGTAACTTCATTGCTACTTTGTGAAATGCGCCCTGTACCCAATCCAGATGAAGAGAAAGCAAAGAATGAGAAATCGAAGAAAAACAGCACTGTAACGAGTGTAGCCTGCCTCTGCCGACTGGATATACGACAACAAAGGGCAGAGAAACAGCTGGCGCTTCTTTCTCAAATGGCATCCTGTAGTTTGTGCGGTGGAGGCGTCTTGATTTATTGACTGTAATGATGCATTTGGGCTGACATCATGAGCGGTGGGTGTGGGGGTGGATTAGAGAAAAGGGGTGCGGGTTGCCGATACGAGGCGAACTGGCTGAGTCGAAGGAGATTCAGCCCTCCTATTGTGGGAAGTGTGGAGGACCACTCCTCACGGCTTCGAGCTTTTGTTTTCCATTAGCATGCCAAAAAACAGCTGTGCCGTCTATGGTAAAGCAAAGTGCATCCTGCTTAAGGAAATCACAGTAATCCGCTCCCCACATCCTGACAGAAGCTGACGCAACTCTAGAGGTAGAATTATCCTGTCAAGTGGCCTTTTCGGAACCCGTATGTAAATATGGCGACAGAAAGGAAGATTCCATCGGAGAGGGAGTGGAAAATAGCACTAGAAATGGGTAAAATGGTACACTTGAGGGCGACAGAAAGGAAGATTCCATCGGAGAGGGAGTGGAAAATAGCACTAGAAATGGGTAAAATGGTACACTTGAGCAAAAGACAGGCTCTCTGGGTGTGCCAAGATAATGATCAATTTACTCCAAGCCCACTCTGCTGATATCATCGTGACAGAAGTGGCTTTGTTTGTGGCTGGATGGCAATGTGTAGGACGGCTGTTTTTGACTGAAATTTAGATGGGGATCATTAGATCTGCAGAGATATTCAGTGCTGCTGGTGGTTGTTTGTTTTCTTGTCGTTCTCTGACAGGAAGGAATGAGTAATAACTGGCAAAGAGCTTTGTTCTTGTTGATTACACATAGGCTGAAAAGATTAATTTCATGCTAAATATAAATCATACGAGCAGTGGATATTTGCATTTTGAGCTGCCATTTATTCGTTTTCGTGTTTGATATACAGTATGTGTAAAAAATAGAACTTTTTTGAAGTCTTTTGGTAGTTTTTCCTATGGTTATCAATACTTGCAAAGGCTTTTTTTTTGGAGTATGAAGTCTGTTTTCCCAATGGAATAAAAAGTGACTTTTATTATTGCAGTTCTGAGTTTATATCTCACAATTCAAACTTTGTTTTTGACGTTTTTCTTTTTTTCTCAGATGTGAATTCAGAATTTCAAAATTTTGTCGGAATTTTGAGTTTACATCTCACAATTCTGACCTTTTTCCAGTAAATTTACATTTCACAGCTTTTTGTTCCTCGCCATGGAATAAAAAATAAAAATAAAAAATAAAAAAAGGGGTAATTGCGACTTTTTATCTCACAAATCTTAATTTTTCTTGCAATTGTGAGTTTATATCTTGCAATTCTGACTTTTTCCCTCTAAATTCTAAGTTTATGATTTGCAACATATATTTTTTAATTACACCACAGAATAAAACAAAATAAAAAAAGATAATTGTGAATTTTTATCTCACAATTCTGACTTTATTCTTGCAATTGCAAATTTGCCACAATGTTTTAAAATATATTTTTTTTCAGATAATATGTGAAACAAAACATACCATATACATAACATTACAAGCATCATTGTTCTTTAATAAAAGCAAAACTATAACAAAAGAGAGATGAGAAAAGAAAGAAAAAGAAAAAAGAGAGAAACCATGCAACTCAGTAAACATCTATTTATCTAAAAATAATGTATGTATGTAATTGCAATTATTATGCAAATATGTCACAACTGTAAGTTTATTTCACATTGTGAGATATAAACTCCGAACTGTGAGAAAATATATATTATTGAAATGGGCTTCCATATTGAGGTCTTTCAGATCTTGTGCAAAACATGAGGGTTAAAGGTTTACAAGGTTTACAGAAGGTATAAGGATTTTTTCTTCAACAATATCAAGACCTTCTGGCTGAGATTATCATTAAGTTCATTTCAACGCGTATATCATGGTGACGATGATAACGTGACACAACATGCATTGTTTCCTGTTTAATTATAGAGGAATTAGCTTGAGATGACTGGTTGTGAAATATGTCTTGATGTTATTTTTGGGATGCTTATTTCCTCTATTTATCCTCATTTCAAAACTGTTCATGGTCAATTTAGAACAAGAGTCTCAAAATCTCCATCCTTGCTGGCATTCATTAGTCTTTCTAAATGAACGCTATTAGGCCTTCTGTTGTGTTTGGCTGTTTTAAAAATACCACTGTTGCAAAATAGTAACTGATCAGCTGCAAAATAGGACGTGTTTTATTTTTTTAAAGATCATTTTGCCAGAATTCTCTGATAATCCTGCAGCCTTGGTTATTAATAAACAACCTACAGCGACATTTGCATTGTTTGTTTGAAGTTATAGACAGATGTAATCTGTAAATGAGTTCTAAAGCCGCAATAAAGTACTTGTAATTTAGTTCTTAAGCCTCAATAAAGGTTTATGACATGATAAACCAAATCTTAACAGATGTGTCCTGTAGTTTAATCACTTGGTATAAAAAACTGTCAGTCTGTGCATTAGTGATCAGGGACTCTTTGAGTAGGTTACATCTGTATGGCAGTAGGTGGCAACAAGTGTCTGTCTTTATGAGTGAGTCATTGATTCATTCATTCAACTGATTTGTTCAAAAATATTCATTCAGGAACTAAACAAATGACAAATGTTTTCATCTAGAGTAATGATGCTGAAAATTCAGCTTTGCCATTTCAGGAATAAATTACTTTTAAAAAATAAAATAAAATAGAGAACAGTCCTTTGCAATATTACTGTTTTTACCGTTTTTTTTTTTTTTTCTTTTTCTTTTTTAAATCAAAGAAATGTAACTAAAAGCTGTGGTGAGCATAAGAGACGTTTTTTTGAAAATATGAAAAATTGTACCAAACCTCCAAACATTTGAACAGTAGCATAAAATATATTTACAATTACAAACACTAGTAAGTGATGCTTGCTTTAGCAATACCACTAAATAAGATCATACATAATATTTAGAATAATCAAACTTTCCTTATCTTTAGTTAGAGTTAGAAGTACTTCAGTGAATAACATGTCCACTTGTGCTACATATAGTGTTGAGAAGGTGCTGCTATTAGTTTTCTAATGTTTTATTGCTCTGTGTACAATAAAATGGGCAAAATTATTCCATTTACTTACATAGAAGAAGGGAGTCGAGTCATATATGAGGACCAGAACATCACAGACACTTAGACCACCTAGCAACTGCATAGCAACATGCTGAAAAACACTTAGAACTCCGAGGCATTGTGGCAGCAAGTTCTGCAGATGTGATCACACTTGAGTAGCCTACTACTTATTGATTTTACATTTTACATGACAGAAATTCATATTTACACTTTTGTTCCAATTTGTCAGAATCTCCAACATACAGTAGACGTTCTGCGAGCCTTGATAGCGCTGATCCCGTGACCCTCTCCAGGATTACAGTGAATCCTCTATGGAATCTGGCCATTGTGGCTGGTCTTAGAATAAGGAGGCTCGATTCATTCGTCTCTGCAGGTGCTCTAATGCTGCAATCTGGATGACTCCCTCTGTGCGGCTTTGTGTCGGACTCTTCCGTGAACACGATGATCTAACACGGGCTGCTGGGACACAGCTGGGGGACGGAGAAGCAATAAGAGACATCAGGCTCGGAACATGGCAATCTGTTGACTTTTCATAAAATATGCATGCACTCCTTGTGTGGGGATGTCTTTGTACAACATGTCTTTGTGCATATCCCAAGTGCATGTGTGTGTGTGTGTGTGTGTGTGTGTGCACGCGCGTGTGTGCATGCTTGATTTGGGTTGCTTGTGTGTGTGGCAGGTAAATAATTTTCTGAGTCATGGTAATCTATCTATCTAGATACACACACACACACACACACACACACACACACACACACACACACACACACACACACACACACACATATACTATACTAATTAAAGTGCATGCATGTATACATATGTATGTGTGTGTGTGTGTGTGTGTGTGTGTATATACACACACACACACACACACTTACGCACATGCACTTTAGTTAGTATAGTATAGCATTTAATTAAACAAGTGTGCAACAACTATATGAATCATATTAATATGCTTTTTATATTTTATTTTGTAATATAACAACACAATATATTTAATTGTAATATTCAGCATTTTCAAAAGCATTTCAACTTAAAATATAAATAGAAGTATAATGAATATCAAACATAAAGTTGTATCGTTTTTTAAAATTTTATATTTATATTTGTTTAATAATATAACAACATATTACATATAAATTTTAAATTAAAATTTTTAGTATTTTTTAAAAGCATTTCAACATCTATGTTCACACTGCATGATGGCTTAATGACATCTGTAAAAAAAAAAAATAGATCTGTAATTATTCTTTTACATACCGAATATGGGACAAGAGGGGAAAAACTGGAGGTAATGAGAGAAATGGGAATGAGTTTTGTAGAGCAGGGTCTTTGGGGACAGGGGTCCGTATTAACAGGAGATGAGAGTGCTAATAAAACGTGAGAGCAGCAGAGGTCACAAGGTCATGTGCTTGTGTAATGAATGGAGAAATTTAACTCATCCAATTATAGGAAAGTAAGACGAAAATCCATAGCGTTACTCCGGGCACTGGGCCCAAATGCAAAACTAATAATGTCAAGCAAAGCTCTGGCTTTCTCTTTACTTACACTGTGTGTGTGTGCATTGAGAGAGAGAGGAAAAGAGAGAAAGAAAAGACAAAGAAAATATACATGCATTGACTATGCAAGCCTTCCTGGCAAAGTTTGCATGCATTTTTGATGTTCAGAGTGCTTGTTTGTCTAGTCTCTTTGCTATAGCGGGTTGCGTGTACGTCGCCGTCTTCAGCCGCGATATAATGGGCTTCTACAGCGGACTGCCATTCACGGGCCATTTAGAAAGACTGGCCTCTTTCTTTGCGGCCTGCTGCATACTAAAATAAAAAGGTCGATAACGCTGAACAATAATAACAGGTTATAGTCCCACCGAAGCCAATTTGGCCCCATTTTGAAGGAGTTTGCTCATGAAATGTGGCCTTAATGGACAAGTTTATGTTAAGCCAGGCATTTGTCGAGCAATATATGAAGGAGTGTGCGCTTTCAAAAGGTGATGAGGAGAAAACGAGTATTCTGGCCTTGTACCGCACAGCCTCTCTGAACATCAGAAAATATAGATTCATTCTGATTTAAATACAGCAATTCAAGCGTCTGAATCAGAGGCGCAGCGCAGACCTGCTCGGCTATAACTCATATTTTACAAATAAACGTGGCGCTCTCTCTGCACTGTGCCAGCAGACAGTCGCAAACACACATGCATACGAAAAGACGACACTTCTATCAATCACTTCCCTCATCTCCAAAAGGAAACTCATAAAACGGACGATTATTTGCGAAAGCAAGCTGCCGAAGGAAAGCTTTAATTAAACCCCTTTATTTATATGTCAAGTGAAAATGGGGGGAAATCTAAATCAAATTCTTTTTCTTTTTTCGCTCTTTTTTTCGTGCGAGCTGTAACCCTCAGAGGCAAGTCATTAGGGCTTATACATAACCATCACGCCACATTAAAATCACATTACACAACAACGATAATCATCACGTTCAATTACATGTGGTAATAGATGCCCGTGCAATCTTTGCTAAATCTATTAGTGTGCTATCGCAGGAGAGAGAAAAAGAGACGTGCAAATAAAGAAAGAAGGCAAACCGGGTTCGATACATTAGTCTTACTTCGTTTGTTAGTTCGAAGCGAGGCCACCTGAAGCACGTCGGTGACAGACAGCTTCAAGTGTTCATTTTTTCAACTAAATTACTGACGAAAATTTCGGGGTGTTCTTTTGTCTCGGCATATGCTCAATTTTTAAGTTTTGCGGCTTTTTCGCCTTGCCTTAATTAAATGAAAAAGAATTAATTCATTCAGCATGTTAATCACCTCAGAGACATCAAGTATTTAAATTGAATCAGCTATATCCACGTTTGCAGTATAAAAGTACATAATTTCCAGAATTTTAAGAAGGCTGCATTTATGTTATTCTAAAACACAATATCAAGCATATACTATAGTAAACAGTACAATGCAACATGTGACATTACAGTGAAATGTAAACCTACAACCAACTATAAATAACCCCCTAAACTCGTTTCACAAACTTGTAACTTAATGAGTAATCAGATCAAAAGTACTCTGATTTGACCCCATTCACAAAGCATGTTGGGTAACCAACAGTGCCACAGTGATATTGTCACTTACATTTGAAAAAACACTGAAATTAAGCAACATGAAGTAAGTTACAGTTCATGCTAGTCAGAATGTGTAGCATTCTGAATGTGAATTAATAAATGTTTGATATTTTAAAATGTCTTACAGTTTAAAATAACTTTTGTAATAACATTTTTGTTGACTGAAATGTCAACAAAATACCCTAATTGAGTGAATGTGACATGACATTGTATTGACTAATTGTAGATGACATTCTCTCAAAAGTCATAGACAAGAACTGTACAAATGACCACATCTCAGTCCTGCTTGTCTAAGGTTTGGCTGTCGTTGCAGGTGGGGAATCGGTGCGGAGCCGTACGAGAGCACTTCAGGTCACATTCACACTCACTCAACGTCCACACAGCAGGATACGGCAGAACCTTAAGTGGGGCACTTACCCCTACTTGCCTCAGTAAATATGCAGCTGTATAAACTGTTTAAATTAATGATATGTAACTGGAAAAAGAAGAGCTTTGCACTTTCTGGTAACATAAACGCTATTAGGCTGCCATCAGCGGGGGAGTCTGAAATGCTTGTGCTATGAAACGGGCAGTTTGCTCTGCGCCCTCGAGCCGAAAGTGTATATATCATGTGCAGATGATAACATTCAAACATCTGACACGCTATTAGGTTGATGCTCAGCCATTTCTAAGTAATACCTCTTTTGTTACCTAAAGACTTCACAAATATTTTATCTCGGTACATTTCCTTGAGCCTGGTTGGCTGCAGTTTTCTCACATTTATAAAATGTCCCAAAGTTTGGATGTCTTTTTTATAGCATGTAGAGTTGCTAGTCAAGAGGAATATAGTACATTTGCCAAGTGTACATGCTTAATTATATTACTTCAGGAAGTAATTATACAACCTCATCAAACCATAACAGTGACCAGCTCCTTTAAATGATATGATGAAGAGGAAGTGACATCACTGAGTCTTCAGAGTAGCCATTTTGAACAGGTCGTAAGTTGTACTCTCATTTAACATTCATTAATTGCTGTTTTTTAGCTTGATTTGTTGAGTACAGCATTTCCCTGTCACATAAAATGAACAGAAATGTTGTAGTTGATTGTAAAGTTTTGTGAATGCTAACGCTAGAAGGCCACGACCTTGATAAGAAGCCTTGATAAGACCTTTTGATTTGGTTTGAAGTGTATTAAGTGTTAAATTCCCCATCACAAATTGCTGACAAAGCATATATATTTAATATATAGTTTGATATGTTTCATGTTTAAAATGTACAAACAATAGTAAACAGTGGTTGACAGTGTACCTTAAAGGCTAGTTCTTTATTCTGAAATTGTATTTGTATATCTAGAAATAGTTACATTCAAATGTCCCTCAACTTGTTACACCCACAGAACAGAGTAGTTATATCATTTACCAGCAGATTCTAACTGCTAAAGCTAACTAGCTAAACTCTGACCACTTGGTTGCTTGATAGATTTGCCTTCATAAAGCTTTCAGATGTTTACTACTCCGGGGTTAATGGAGGGATAGCCTTGTAAGGCATTTTTTCATCAACTTTCCAAACTGTTTTTCTTCATCATTTTCTCTGTTCAGCACCCTTTCAGCTTTATATTTGCCTTGAGTCTTTCTCTCTCGTATTTCCACCAGTCTTTCCTCAAAATGGACGTGAGCTGTAATTAACTGTTATTTGGGATTGATTGCAGACAGCTTACCATTGACTAGCTGCATTATGGAGTCCCTTCAAAGTAGGATTCCAGCCCTGCCAATACACTGAGTTTATTTCAGCACAGGATCAATAGTGAACGTATTAAAAGCTTTATTTGGACTTTGTTGGCAGCAGACTGCCGTTGTTCCTCAGCGCCAGTGGCTGGGTCTCTGCCTGTGCCCTGACTTCACCTCTTCTCTTGGTGCAGAGGGGATTCTATATAGCCTGAATTTTACTTGCATTTAAGTTCATTCAGATATAAAGTACTGTTTTATGTATTATATATCTAACCAAATTCAAATCAAGGTTTAGTTGAAACTTTTCTGCAAATGGTTCAATACGAAGTCCTTATTAAGTCTAGGGGTGTTTTTAGACTATAGTGTAGACATAAGTGGTTTTTGATGTCAGAGTTTGGTTCGTTGGTTGTTGGAAATCTGTTTTCTGAGCTGGAAACTGCATCTTCAAAATGTCTCAGGGACAAAAAAATGAGTGCTTTTGTACAAAATTGTGCACTTGATGTGAATGTGTGGTCCTTTGTTTCTTTGTCTATGAGGTCTCAAAACCACAAAGTGTGTCCCATTTGTGATTTTTGTGATTCAGATGGTTGCTCATGGTGATGGCGCAAACGTACTGTGGTTTGAAGTCAAATAGTTCATTTTAAAAAGAAACCAGAGGGGCCTGAGTGAATGAAATTCAGGTTTGGTCCAAGCAGAAGCTAGTGAATCATAGCTAAAGCCATTCTTTCTTAAATCATTGCGTTCCTCTCATTAATTTGCACTCATAATGTTTCTAATTTTAATCAAATACTGAAACATAACATCAAGTTTGGGCTTATTTTCTGCTCAGCATTTGGAATCAGCTGTCCTCTTGGCAAGTTGGAAAAAAACAAAGCATTTAAACCTTCGACCTGCAAACCTCTCCAAACTGAATCAAGGCTTTTGAATGAGCTACTTCTGTCAGGTATACACAGCTGAAGTAGGTTCTTGTCTACCAAACCAAGTAGTTGGAAAATTACATTCACTTCTCAAGCCTCTTCACACTTTTCATATCAGCGTTCTCTAAAGTTTCTTGCTGCTCTTGAGTGTTTGGTTGATGGCCATCATAATCTGATGCTGTCAAAAACCCGAATGTCATTCTTTCAAACTGAGACCCCACAATCTGTGCTGTTCCTTTGAGTCTATATAGTCCTTTGAAGTTAACATGAAAATGTGTTTGCAGCCCTGTAAGTTGTGAGTTTTATTTTAGAAGGTACTGTGCTGTGAAGTCTACTTTTTTTGTGTGTGGTGTATTTCAGC
Organism: Tor tambroides; assembly: GCA_021397915.2. Lineage (NCBI taxonomy): Eukaryota > Metazoa > Chordata > Actinopteri > Cypriniformes > Cyprinidae > Tor > Tor tambroides. Next base: position 12,939 of record JAFVLL020040295.1, on the reverse strand, counting down.
GTGAAGCAGCATAATAAGCAACTAACAATGTAGGTTGTCATTTTATTAATCTGGAATAGGCTGGATTTGGAAAAGTGGACTCTGTGTGACAAGTGGTTGTAGGAAAAGAACAGGGCTTGATGATGTCATCCAATAAAAAAAGTTGTTTCAGAGGCAGAGCTAGTTTTGATAGAAAATTAAACTTTTTGCCAATTATGTTGACTCTCAAGTGCCTGACAGGTTGTTTGGGGGAAAACAAAAAGGATGGTTTGAAAGCATTTTGAAGACATTTCTTTGTGGAATAATGCATTCGCTTGTTTACAAAAGACAAGACAATGTTTTTTTTTTCTTCTTTTCCTTTTTCTTCTCAAAAGTACTATTTTATGTTGACTTTCAAATGTCTTTTACAAGCCAAAATACCAGTACAAGATGACATGATTTAAGGTCCTTGCGCACTAAAGGCCATTAACTGACTCCTAAATTTTTGTGTGCATTTTTCCGTTTTTTCGTATTCGTCATCCTTTCCTATCAAAATGCATGCTACGGATGCGAAAACGCTGAAAATCGAAACTGATCCGAATTTTTTTATGACAGACGAAAGTTTCGGAGGCAGTGTGTAAACGTGATTGACACAACGAGAGGTCGTATTTATTTTTCAATGTGCGAAAATTTTGGACGAAAATTTCAGACTCAGTGTGCAGTGGCCTTTAGGGTGCGTTTACATGACAACAATTGTACTAGTCTCGCGTAGCCAGACCTTCAGACTGACGGCTGATGGTCTGGAATAGATGTCCGCTTTCATTGGCCAAGGCCCGCCCATGAGGCCATTTGACGACATGTCAAACAACCAATCATAGTTCGTTTCATTTAGTGTCACGTTTCGGGGCGTGGAAATGTCGCCACAATAACAAACCGGTGTGTGAAACTCTCGAATGTATTTTAAAGATTTTATGCCGCGAACTTTAGATATTTCACATATTTTTGAAAATCCAGCGTTTAGTTGACCCTGATAAGCGTTCGTTGTCACATTTGTAAACACGATGGCTTTCTTCTTTCGCGAGGGGGGTTTGGCGCCACGGCATCTTTGTTTCCCGGCGGACCGAAAATAAACGCGACACTCGTGTCTCCCGGAAAACCGGTTTGATTCAACCAGTCAGATGACGACTTCGACATTCCTGAAGTGTTTCCAGAAAAGTGTGCCGTATGCATCAGACGTTTAGCCAACGTTCCATAGGTGTGACGTCTGAGGCTGAGACTACAATTGTACTAAAAATGTAAATGTTTTTTCTTTGCATTTTTGAAGAGTTTTGTATACAGACAACAACGTTTTCAAAACTAACTCCGTTCCCACAGATCACAAAAGCAACTAAAATTGCTGTATTATGCATGCCAGGCCAATAGTTAGCGATGTCACTTTGTAAAGAAACACTACCCAACTGCGTACATATATATTTTTCTAGACTGAACATGTAATATGCATGCGCATGACATCACAATTTGTACAAATTTATTTATTTATTTTTTTTCTCTCTTCTTTCTTTCAAAAACATGCACTTTGAGGCCTGTTTTCAAAAGTTTGCATTTTCAGGCCCTAAAATGCTGTTGTCGTGTAAATGAATGGCCAAAACACATAAGCTTTTAGTTGAAAATGGTGTTATGTAAACACCCCTTTAGACCATTTAGGGATGAGTAGTATTAAACTATACTTTGAAATATGCAAATATTATACCACAATTTGAGACCCAAATTTTGATGAATCAAACTTTTGGCTATGACCGCAACATATAGAAAAAAAAAATTACCCACATCTTTCAGTCTGACAAAAACATCCAGCTGTGATTCTGTGAAACATGACGAAAGTATAATGAGACTGGCTTCTCATCAACAAACTGACTTTCTGTTCTTCTCTTTCTCTCTCACACACAGTCACACACGGGTTGTCTCTCTGATGAGATATCATTTTGTCATTTACCATGCTGCGCAACAAGATGTATCTCCCCCACTAATGCATCAGCGACAGCAGCAGTTCTGTCCTTGTCTGTGCTCTCCCTCAAGGCTACAGCAGGCTCAGTGCTGTTTGGCTGTGCTCGGCAGCGGAGGAGGCGAACGTGGCCGCTACACTATAAATGACTACACTCTTCCTCACTGTCAGACCCTCCTACACACAAGTTTGTGCGCGTACGTGCCACCACATTCTCTCTACTGCATCTCACCGCTGCCTGTAACTCTCACCCGTCTAGACTCGAGCGCGAACGTTCATACAACGGAGTGTCGCTCAAAAAGGAAATACTGTAGTATATATATGTCACATTTAATCAGGCGTAATCACTCAAACCGAGCAGTGATTAAAGAACAATTCAGACGTTGCTGCAGTTGCCTGTCACCAAACGAAGCTTGACTTCAATGCTTCTTTTATCTTAAATTTCTATTCGTACAAATGTATTTGAACCCAACTTTAAAAATCACTTTTGTTGCATTAGAAAATAAAATATCAAACCAAGTGGCATCTGCAAATTAGTGCTTCACAAGCTTTTCTCAGAATTAATTTTCAAATTTTCATCTGTCTTTTACATTTCAATTGAACTTTTTTGTGCGTTATTTGAACAAATAAGGTGATTTTAGTAATTTCTCCTCAAGGACGTTACAATAAATTCATTTTATTCAATACAGTGTTGTTTTAGAATCATTGAGATTATAATTTTTATGAATAATTTGAATGTTCTTGTTTTTATATGTTCTGTTTTGCATCTTTATTTTTTGTTGGAGTAAGTTTTTGTGTGTGTGTGTGTGTGTGTGTTCTTATCTTTTTTTAGTAGTTTTTGTTTATATATAAGTATATATTTTATGTAAAGTTTTTATTTATTTTTATTCCAGTTATTTTAGTACATCAAGTTAAAGTAAGAAATTTTGCCTTGGCAACTAGCTGAAATTTTAAAAAATATTTAATTTTATTTCAGTTTACACACACACACGCACGCACGCACGCACGCACGCACACACACACACTTTTTGCATATAATTGGTTTGTATACAATTTTAAACCTTTTTTGAATCACATTTTGATTTATATTTTTTCATTTAAAACCTCAACCTGTGCAAAGGTGCTTGTTTTTTTTTTAAATGCCATTGTGGCTGATATTTCATTATATGCTATGTGACATTCATTCATTTCATTTTTAAGTGTGGCTGAAGCATCCACACCTTTGCCGCTGTATTCCGAGGTAGCCTGAAGGACTTTTTATCTGCAAACTCAGCTGGAAAAAAAATACCTGCGACACACACACAGACAATTTTGCTAATGCCAGCCATCTTGATATTTAATGATTTAGTGTTTTTTTTTCCATCCCCCTGACTTTGGAGGGTCAGGTCAGCTCATTAATGAGCGTGGAAAGAAGGGGCCCACATAAACGTTTAATTTCTATAGACCTGCGCTCTAAAGCAACCCAATTATTTCCCTTAGAGCGTTGCTATATTTGTGCAACCCCAAAGTATTTTAAAAGTATTCAAAAGATCCCATTAGTTCTCCAAGCTTCTCTTACTTTTCACAAAATGGTGCAGATTTGTTTTACCCGTCCTCGCTGTCAGAAGAAAAATGTTTTTGGCAGGCGGTACTGAACGTGGATCAAGGGTCAAACTAAGAAATATGAACACCTCTGGTGTACATCTTGAATGCTGAACTTTTTGAGCAAAAGCCATCTTTCCTCAAAAGACAGAGAGCATACATTATCCAGCATACATGGTCTGCATCTAGAGCAACAGAATGACAATCCAAACGTCCCGAGATGCAGATCCCGTGTGACAGTATGAGCCATCTCAGTGTCCATACATCACAAAAATCATGAAGATAAATGCTTTATTAGCCGCGCATCACATCCGCAGTCATTTTTAAGGACATCATAGCCACAGCAAGGTAAAGCAATGCAATAACGGAGAAAGAAAAGAGAAATTCGTCAGAGCACCAAGATGGTGGTGACGGCTAGAAGGTTCTTGAAAAGCATGTTAATTGCAAAATTCTTATGCAGCGTGTTCCTCTGAAACCTCTCCTCGTACTGTCTGAATTTTCAAAGAGTAGCTGTCAAAATGTTCACGCGTTCAGTTCTGACATTTCATTAATGAATCATTATCTATTAATGCATAAATATTAGCAGATAAAATGAATTAGTTAAATCATTGATGTGGATCGGAATCAACTGGGAGGTTACATAATTACGAACAGCACGAGCTTTCAGGAGAAACTTGAGTTATTGGCTCTCTATATATGTATCTGATTTGTTTCATTTCAAGCTGAGGAAATTTTTATTGCTTTTCGTGGCTCAGTAGACTTGAAGTTCTCAATTAGGTATCATTTAGGTGTTGCCAATGTATATGTGGTGTAAATAGCCACAGATGAGACAGTTGTTCAGCACAGAGCTGTAATGTTCATGCAACATTGTTAATATAATTAGTTTTTTTTACAGAGGCCCAGTAGTGCACGACAACGAGATCTCCACAACAGAATGGAAACAAGCAACAACACAACAAAATTAGCACAACACAAGAGAAACAAGACACAATACAATGAAATTCACACAACACAATGGAAACAAGCTGCAACACAATGGAAAATTCTTTTTTTTTTTTGTAGGAGAAACATCTGGCCTTAAATTCTATTTAATCTCACTGTAGAACGAATCAAGATATTAAGTAGACCTTATTTTTGATTCTTTTTTTCTTAAAAGAAGCTACAAGGTAATCTATATATTTTTATAAATTATCTTTTATTTGTTTTTAGTTTACTTATTTATATTTTTAAATTATTTACATTTATATTTTATTTACTTATTTTTTTTTTTAGATTGCAATTTTTTCATTTAAAGTTTTAGTAACTATTTGAACTTAAACTTGTTTATTTCAGTTATTTGCCGAGACTTTCACTTTAAAAAAAAAAAAAAAAAGTTAAAGGTTTTCATGTAATTATTAAAATTTAAAATTTATTTCTGCTTTATTTTAATTAGCAAAATAAATAAATACAAAAAAGTCATTTATAATAGTTTTAGTTGACAACAATAAGACCGTACTGGGTAAGACTTTTTAGTTTTATGCAGCTTTTTTTTAAAGCATGCTGACAATTTACATAGAGAACTCTTATGCAAGTAAACAAGCAAGAAGTTTTTAGCCCAGAATCTTCTAATAAATACACAAAAGCATAAAAATGCTGTTCTCTAAAATTCTCTGCAATTAAAATCTTCAACTTTTGACTTATTTCCAAGTTGAACAGTCTGCAGTACTTCAGCTTATAGCAGCTAGCGTAGCTAATCATTATGCTTGACATTGCCTGTCAGAGTCATATGTTATATTGTACATAACATAACCAGCATACCAAATGAGAAGCCCACAAAAATAACACTAATAAGGAAATCATTAAATACTACTCCATTGACCTTTTAAAATGCTGGCTTCTCAACTTCTTTTCCTAAATCCCCGGGTTATTGACTCAGCAGCTTCCTAAACGTTACTTGTAAAAGTGTGGCGGAATAGATTTTATAGCACCTGCCTTCTCCTAACCTTGCCAGGAGGGCCTGACAGGCGCTTAGCATTAACGATCTTCAGAAAGAGATCCAGAGACATTGTGCTTCTTGTCGCCCAGCTTGCGGGCCAGTCACCCTGCCCTGGGCTCGTCTAGCCCATACTTCCTTCCTCTTTCGCCTTCCAACCACCAACCATAAGTCCGTAGCATCAATATGCATAGACCGTGACAGCATATGACCCACATGCCACAGTCAATCAGTAACTAACCACTCCAAGATGATAAAGGACAGGAAAGAGCACAGTGCAGATTGTTGAGTCATCATATGTAACTGTCGCAGTTGATAGACACTGTTATTTAAGGGGTTAAATGGGTTTGATTTTGAAAGAGGATGTGGCGGTTGACCCTAATTGCATGCATCGGCTTGATGCCGCCTTCCTACGTGTCTCCTCAGCACCGGAGTCCCATATATCAGAGAGATCTCCGCGTATGCTCCTCTGAGAAGGAGGTTATTAGCCCTGTATAAATCACTACAGCCATCATCGCCTTATTATGCTGCAGATGAGAACATCAGCTGTTTCCCTAGATCATCCAACTCTGTGGGTAACTGCTGTGGGTAAATGTTTGTTGGTTTTTGCTGGGGCCTAATTTTGCAAATATTTTCAGTTTGATTGAGGACTGTGAGATGTCACTGAAATAAATGGTGATAACTATTTTTGCATTGGAATATGTTAGTAATGCTTGCCATGATGTTCAATTTGGACTTACAACTCAATGGCATTGCTAGTGGGTAGACCTATTTTAATGCAGTTGTTTAGGTGTTGTGAATGGTTGTTAAGGTGTTGCTAGGCACTAAGACAGAACATCAAGTCTTAGATGGGATGGCCTCATTCCTGGATTTAAATATATATATATATATATATATATATATATATATATATATTTATTTTTTTTACCTGTTTTAGCATCTGCTGAGTAAAATGTTTCTGTCTAATGCTTTGGAAAATATTGCATTCTCATGCAAAAGTCTTGTTTTCCATAATATATTAAAAAAAAAATCATTTTACCTGAGAAACAAAATTGCATAAGATATTGTCTTTTTTTCTTATTCATTTTATGTTTATAAATTCTCAAATACTACGTTTTGTTTTTTGTGTTGTTATACATCTAATCTGATGTCAAAGGAAAATGCTACTAATTTATGATGTGGTGATTTTGTGTGAATTTGTACAATGTGAAACATACACAAGGCAAGGTAAGTTTATTTATATAGCATACACAATGGTAATTTAATACACAATGGTAATTCAAAGTGCTTTACATAAAAAGGAATGAAAATAATCAAAAATAATCACAAAAAATAAAAGGAATTCAAATTTTTAAATGATTTAAAAAATGATTTAAAATTAATTAAAACATTTAAGAATAAAAAATATGAAACCATTCTTTTTAAATAAATTTTATTATTTATTTTTTTAGAAAAAAAAAAAGAGTAAGCATGAAAGTCACCCGCTAAACATAACTGTCACTGGGGTGAAAGCAGATTGTATAAAAGTGTACAAATGAGAGCATACAGATTCATGTAAATTATCCACAAATTTTCCAAAACATAAAATAGGCTAGTTATGAATTTACATGAGAGTGTGTTGAGCAAACCAAAATTCAAACTAAATTCATAGTGTATGTTCTCAAACTTTTGCTTCTTTAATATATTCTCAAGATATTTTAATGGAAAATAAGGTAAAATGGTCCAATTCTCGCTATTAACAAACCATTAACTACAACTTTTGCCTCAATAAACTAAACAATAAAGTTAGCAAGGTAGTTAAGTGTTTTTTTTAAATAATACATTCTAGTAATAAGTAAGAGCAATAGTAACAGTGATGCTTGCATTAGCAAATACTTTTAATTAAGACTCATTTTATAACTGTTCATTTTTTTAATGAGAACAAATGAAATAAAAAACCAACAGAGTGAAATTTGGTCCAAATCTAACTCTAATATCATCACAGCATCCTCTAAAGGCAAATTTTAGGTTCTTTAATTTTCAGTCCACACTGTGCTGTATTATTAAACAAAGCCATTAGACCTTTAACCAACTGATATTGTCTGTCTGCGAGCGGCCATAAGGGTTAATAACCGTGGTGTAATGTGAAGCTGGGGATCAGGGCGGAAGCTGACCAGCTTTGATTCTCTTTCGTCTTAAATGGCTGTTTAGCTAATTAAAGGTCTGGGTGTTCTTCTTTCCCGCCATTTTGGCGTTACTGTTCATGATTTTCCGTCTGGATGTCAGGTCAACTATTTTGCTAATGATGCCAATTAAAAGAAAATATAGCAAATCTCAAGGATTAGCATTCTGGAGGGACAGGAAGGGGGGGTCTTGACTTTGGTGTCATCCCGGCTGTCGTATCAAAGCACAAACAGAGGCCCGCTGTCGTCAGGAATGCCACATGCTAATTAAGAGCAGATACATTCACAGGTTAAGTACTAAGGGGACTTGGAAACATAATCAACTGGAATACATTATAAACTCGCAGTGATCAAACACCTCATGTTGTTCCCCAAGCGGACGCGTTTAACAAAAGAGCCTTTCCGGACTCCAGCCCGACTCCCTGGAGTTCTAACATTGCCATAGAGACCAAATGTTCGGAGATTGCCATGGCGACCTACTTCCCACTGGTTGAGGGTAGTACTCAGGACATCATCAGCGTGGCTGCTGTAATCATCACCGCTGCAGACATATCCTTGTGATGGTCGTGTTCGCAATTACCCAGCAGAATGTCATCAACGCAGCCCAGGGCTTGGCCCGAGGACAACCCAAGTTCAATGGCACGCATTTAACGGCCATCAGCATTGCAGCACACTTTGAGCTCATCATGCTTCGGGGAAAAAAAACCCCCAGCGTAATAATTCGGCAAGGGTTTTAGGGTCTGTGTACAGGATAGAAGACATGGTTACGTATTGTACAAATGGGGCAGGTGTTCTTCCACTAGGGGGCACAATCTCACTCTGGGGAAATTCTGCCAGCAGTCCCTTCTGATTACTTTGTACAATGGGGAAAAACATACTTGATGGATCTTCCATTTATATGACTTTCATCTGTCAAATCAGTTCAAAAATTGGCACTAATGGAGCAAACAATATCATTTTTTGGGGTTTGTACCAAAGGTGAAGCGAAGAGATTCATTTTATCATGCAATACTGCTCCAAGCAACTCATTTTATTTTGGATTTTGCTTGCCTTCAACCAGCATAAGCACTTGCTCTGACACCATCACTGCAATCCTGATATCCAGAACTAAAAATCTGAGCTTGCTTTTGTAAGTCCTCTAACATCAACAGAATATGGCATGTCACCTTTTAAATCACAAACCACAATAGTGACTTTTTTTTCTACACCAAAACTATCCTGAAAAAAAAGAGAGTAATATATAAACATACACACAACTGGTCAAAACTTTGGAATAATTACAATTTTATATATAAATCTTATATATAAATATATTTGAACCAAGGCATTTATGCTTACCAGTAAAAACAGAAATACTGTGAAATATTATTGTAATTTAAAATAACTTTTTTTCATATATTCTAAAATTAAATTTATTCCTGTAATGGCTAAGCTAAATTTTCATTGCTCTAGTATGAAAAAAATCATTTAGCAAGTACATATTAAACTGATCAAATGTGACAAAGACATTTATAATGTTACATTTATAATGTATTTTTTATTTTAAATAATTGCTGTTCATTAATATTTTATAGGAGGTTATGATCTGCGCTCACGAAAACAGTTTTCTTTTTACATTTTATTTTACATTCATCGCTAATGGGAAAAGACACAAACGTTTCGGCTCAAAGTGTGCCACTGAGGAAGGCTTTGAGCCGAAACATTTGTGTCTTTTCCCATTAGCGATGAATGTAAAATAAAACATAAAAAGAAAACTGTTTTTGTGAGTGCGGATCATAACCTCCTATACTAAGTAACTTAACAGGGGTGCGTTTCCCAAAAGCATCGTTAGCGAACTATGGTGGTAAGTCCTATTGAACTCTATTGGTAACGACGGAACTTGCGACCATAGTTGCTTTTGGGAAACGCACCCCAGATTGACGCACCAAAATAAAAAGATCAAGTGACAGAAGAGCGCGGTGCAAACATCGTTGTAGAACATTAATATTTTATATTCATCAAAGAATCCTGAAAAATGTATATTGGTATATTGGTTTCCACAAAATACTATATACTAACTATATGTATAACTATTACTTTGTATTAATATTTGGGGTGTACACGTATTCGTCCCGAAAATTTTCTCATCTTTCAAATTACCGGTATGTCTAATTTTTTTCAGGAAATTCAAACAATAAATGGCATTTTGATGCTCTTCGTTGTGGCATGACAGATCGCTGTATAAACTTCTCAGTTCAAACGGCAACACAGAGCGTGATCATCCCTTCCTCTTTACTAGTAGTTTTAACGCAAAATAAACATGAACGAACATCTCATGCCTCACATAATCGCTCAACTGTGGAAAGATGTCAATAAAACAGCTTGTAAACAAAATGTTATGTAGCATTTCATTTACCTCAGGCAAGTCATCGTGAAATGAAGTCTAGAGAAGAGCATTTCGCAAAATATTAGGATATATACTCATTATATTTTGCTTTACCTGTTAGTGATATCTTAATTCTTTAATGTATGCTTAAATAAATCTGTTATGAAACAAGTTGTGACAGCCACTGTGTAAATTAATATATTTCAGCAACAAATAGGAATTTTACAATTTAGAAATAAATTTAAAACACTGTGTGCAATTTACATGTTTGCATACATATTTTTAGGCTGAGTGTTGATTATATTTAAAAATAAATAGTAATTAAATTTAAGTTTGGGCTCTGTTGTTAATTGTAACCTTATAGTAACGTAAAATGGCTCTCTATAGTTTAGAGCATAAGCTGAGGTATTTATCCCTAAGAAATTGTTATAATTGAATTTATTCAAAGAATGAGCAACTTGTTCAGTAAACCACTGTTAAATAATAAAAAAAGCAAGTGCAGTGCTAGTGGAAAAAATGCAACCAATAAGCTGATTGGTTCTTTTAACTGAAAGGTGGGTCTTCCATTCCTAGCTGCCACATTGTGCATTGCAGTTTCTCTCATTAATTTTTCTACAAGTGGTCCATCTCCTCCTTATACCGTCTCTGCTGACATGTGAATCACGGCCCGTTTCTGTAGAACTGGTTTTAGCCTATGATATTAGCATACGTCGAAAGCGAGATTTCCGTGGTTATTGGACTGACATTAGCTGATCAGGAGAGATCTGAGCAGTGACTAGGAGAGATGACAGGTGAGACAGCGCCGGCTGCCAAGCTCAGGGCACTGGGGACCACGACGAATGAAAGTCATCTAATCCAGGAGAAGACTATAGGAAAGCATGGAACAGCCTGAGGGCCTGACAGCCACTCTATCTGTCTGTTTCTATCCCGTTCTCTAATTTCCTTCCTTTCTCGAGGTTTCTGTTTCTCAAACTGGTTCTTGTTCGCTCTCATATTTGCTGGCTTTCTTTTTATGAGTCAAACTCTGTGTCTGGGTTCTGACTAGACTCCTTCCTCACGTTCTGAACGTCACTGTAGTCTCAGCTCTCCGCCTGATGGCACCCATCACTATCGGCCCCCTGACCCAGTGAAATTAGGGGCACTGAGGGAGGTGAGTTTGGTTTGAGCAGTAGACCAGGGTTAGGGGACACCAAAGCTACCTGACAGGTTACTGTCTCATGGAGGCAAATCCTCTGCTGTGATATTTACCTTGACTTTGTGAAGCAGATTAAAATTGCGGATACTGTCTTATGATGCCTGAGCTGAATTGTGTTATGCCAAACTAGCAGACAGCAGTGGCAAAGGGCAAAGAGCAAAAAAGAGGAAAGTGTTCATCTAGTAATTCTTTGTTTTTTTAAATAATACATTTTAAAAGTACATTTATAAAGAAGATTTTAAAGAATTTAATATAATTTTATATAATATCTAAAATCTGAACTTGAATCTACACAGTGCTCCTGATTCCCGAAAAATATTTGACCACTTAAGCCATAAAAATGAATTAATGTTTTTGAATTTATATAATTAAATATTATAACAGTTTTTAAAGTTTCTAAATAATTTTTATTGTAAATAATATTTTAATATTAAATTATTTTGTTTTAAAATAAATGTAGTATTTTTATATAAGTTTATATGTTTTATATAATAATTTTTACTATTATTATACTATTTTCAAAACTATTATGTTTTCAAATAATTTTGACTTCAAAGTACAAAAGTGTCCAAACATATCTATAGCTATATCTCTATATACAGTGGTCCCAAAAAGTTTACTTATGTCCCACACACACACACACACACACACACACACACGCGTATGAATGTCTTTGCATTATATAATGAAAAATGTAAACAGTTTTGAAGAAATATTTTTATATTTTAATATTGTGTTATATAATACAAAGACATGCATACAATAGTATTTAAAGTAATATAGTGCATTTTTTAATGTTACTAAATATTTTGGGGCCTCTTTATATAACAAAATGACAATTTACAGCGAGGTTTCATTTGTTAACGTTAGTTGACTACATTAGTTAACATGAGCTAACAATGAAAAATACTTCTAAAATATTCTTAATGTAATTTTAATAATTACTAATACAAAAGTTGTCTCTGTTAATATTATTTTGCTGAGCTAAGCTAACAAGAACTGACAATGAACAGTGGTATTTTTATAACTAACATTAAGAAAAAATAATTGGAATGAAATATTGTAACACGTATTGCTCATTGTGAATGTTAGTTAATGCATTGTTTAATAAAGTAGAGCAATAAATACAATTGTAGATTTATCTATAGAGGTAGATATAGATATGCACATTGTTATATAGACATATAATGTGAGAACAAAAGAGCATGTGGTGATTCTCTCAGTGGGAGTGAGAGTGAAAATCTGAGGCCATGTAAAGCCTTTACAGGCTTTCAGTGCAGCGGGAAAGCGACTGGCCAGATGATGTTATGGCAGATTGAAGTGGCAGCAGCCTTCACCCTGGGCTTTTTATCACGCCATCAAATCTCAGATCCGACACCCTGTGGCCACCCCAGTCCACACACAGACACAGATAGGCCTCCACTCGGCACTTTTGCCCGCAGCAAGTCTCGTAATGTCACCCTGCCATTGTCAGAGTACAGCTTGTTTCACTGTGGCAAGACATTTGGAGAAATATTTACTCTCTCTTCTCTAGATCACATTTCCTGGATACACTGTCACAATGATATTTTTGAGTCCGTCACACTGGGCGCTAGAGCAGATTGTGAAAACTAAGACTACGTTCACACTGCAGGTCTTAATGCTCAGATCGGATTTTTTGCTGAAATCCGATTTTTTTTGCGCTGTTGTTCACATTGTCATTTA
>JAFVLL020040294.1:0-14148 GCA_021397915.2 Tor tambroides | reverse complement strand
CGACTGAAGAAAGAAAGACATGGACATCTTGGATGACATGGGGGTGAGTAAATTATCAGCAAAAGTTTTTTTAAAAGTGAACTTCTCCTTTAAACAGCCTGAGAATGAACCCAACAAGCTGCTGACAGCTATAAAGCACTAGGGTGCTAAAGGGGTGCAACTGATTTTAACTGAAAAAGACCCTCAAGAACTTCAAGAAGTTTATTTTTTAACTTCACATTGTATTTTTTAACAACAGCATTTTACTATTGCTGATATGCTCCTGAGCTCTTTAAAATCACCTGTGATTTTACAGTGTTGTCAGTTTAGGCAATGAAGATAAACAGGGACCTGGTTCAGTGTACATTTTACAGTATACTGATATATGCTGACATGTCTGCATGCTCTAATGATTCATAGAATCCTTAGTTTAATTTATTTATTTTATTCATTATTTATGTACTGGTGGAAAACAGGGTGGAGGCTGATAGAAATACTTCCAGAAGTATATCAAAGGACATAGTGAGAAGGGGAGGGGTGGGGTGGGGGAGGGGGTTAAAGTGATATTTTATCTCCTTCCACAGAGACCATCTTCTCTCATGCCAAATGCTTTGTAGTGTCAGGAGTGTGTTGTATACTTTACAGATGCTTCTGTGCCCATCTGCAGTAAAAGTCTTATAGTAAATGTCTGCCTGGAATGTATAGGCTCCCATCTTATATCTAAATGGAGCATTCAAAGCCCACTTTTGGTAAGAAAATATCACTTTACGCATCTATAAAAATAATTGCAATCATAATTATTTAGATGCAATCACAAGACCCTACTGTCATGATTCTAAATTCAATTCAATGTTTTTAACATTTTCATGACATTCCAAATCTGACTTTTTTGTGAAGTATAAAGCACCATAAGTTGTATATTTGATTAATTGCATTTTATTTATTAATTATATTTATTCATTATAGATGTCAATAACATCATTGAAAAATATATATAGTCTTCATTGGAACAGATTTGGAGAAACTGAGCATTACATCATTTGTTCACCAATGGTTCCTCTGCAGTGATTGGGTGCTGTCAATGAGAGTTCAAACACCTGATAAAAACATCACAATAATAGACAAATAATGCACACATCTCCAATCCATCAATTAACGTCTTTGTGAACAGAAAAGCTGTCTTTATAATAAACAAATCCATCTTTATGATTTTTTTTACTTTGTTTCTAGCTAAAGTACAGGTCCTCTATCCATAATTTAGCTTTCTCCAGTGAAGAAGTAGTCTCATCTGAATCAGGAGAAAAATATGCACAGATCAAGCACAGTCCAAAACAGTTCTAAACAAATGAATTTTCATGTGAGAGGACAACTGGGGATGGATTTTTTTCACTTTGATGTTTTTATCAGCTGTTTGGACACTCATTCACTCATTTCCTTCAACCCTAAAACACACAATGCAATGCATAATTCAAAATACAGGTAAAAATCCTATGAAAATCATGCGTAAAATTCATTGACAGTACATTGGTCCCTATTCTTACAGACTTCTCTTAGAGTGAAATGAAAAATCTGAGACACTTTTCAGTTGTATGCCATTTTAGTTTTAAAGCTTGCATGGTTAGCAGTGTTCATTATACATATTTCCTTTTTGACCATTAGCTGTTCTAACTTCTTTTTATTATGCTGCAAAACATCAGCGACCTTAAGTCAGGATGTTATCAAAGTCATCCCACCAGTGTTCGGCTCTTGTCCGTACCCCTTGCCGGCCTGCAGCAGTGCGACTTGCTGACTTCACTTGTCCCAGCAGCATGACACCGTACCCGCATCTCCCATCCTTGGCTGTGTGACCAATTAATTCATCTATCATTAAAGAACTACTGTGAAATCCCCTGCTGTGTTCAAGGTTGCTACGACTGTCTGCACTGATGAAAACTGAGAGTGCAAAAAACAGGAGAACTGGGTGTCTGGTGAACACTTACATCACCAAACAGGCTCCTGAGGTGGAAGCAGACTCTGATGAGGGAGAGAAAGAGAAAAGAGGATTTTTCTCTCTTTTAAACTTCTCCCACTCACAGACCTTAGAGGCCCCTGTGTGGGCCTTCAGATGATTCCACCCATATGCTCCTTGTCGTCTGCTCAAGAGGAGTAAAGAATTGAGGATCTGTCATATGTCTCTACAGTGCTGAGGTAAGACTTCATCTTCTGCAGCTTATAAGCACTGATGCCTTGTCAGTGGCCTTGTTTTCCTAGGACAGGCACACTGGAGTGCATTAACAACTCGGATGATTTCAAACAGATCTTAATCTCGCCTAGTCTAAACCCAGCTGAGGGACATATAGGCCTGCATAGGTCACGCCAGGTAATAATTGAAGTGGCAATTACACCAGGTGCAGTGGTTGGTTGATGTACAGTAATAGAGTGGAACGTATCACACAGCTGTGGCGGTACTGATAAGAGTAAACGCAAAACCGTACCAGATATTTTACCTTATAGCTGATTGATATTACAGAAAGTAAACTCCTTCCACTTTTTTTTTTAAACAAAATTAAATAATGAAATACAGTAACCAAGTAGGCTTATGAATTGGAAAGTTCCAAAAGATTACAATTTTGGCAAGTTAAGTTCCCTATTAGAAAACAATATAAGTAAACATCCAGCCCTTTACCATATATCTTGCACAGCCCATGTGGGTTGTGAGGCATGAGGCAACATGTGAACTAATGGCAGAGATTTTGACTTATTCATCTCGGTGAATCCATTCACCCAATAGAGTCGTTCAGTTACTTTTTTTTTGCAGGTTTCATCGTTAGGCTTGTATGTTAGTGAGTGATGGAATCATTCACTCAGTTGATTCATTAATACGTTTCTCCCCACAAATGACAATAAAGCAGATCTGTCAAACTGAAGTGAACTGAAGTGAACGTCAACAGAATCTCAGTGCTCTGAATCATATGAGTGAAGGGGGCATGCCCGTTCAGTAGTTCAGCCAGTGAAATGCTCAACCTGCTGTGAAATTCTGTTGTCTCGCGTTATAGTCTTAATAATAATCTTATAATCTTCCAAGACAGCAGTTAATCTCTTTCTTTCATCGGCTCTGGTGTTGCCATAGTTGGTCGTATAGGTGCTCTACTAAGCTACTAAATGTATTTATGTCAGACAGACTTATTTAACTTACTTAGCGTGTTAATTTATTAAACAAGTAAGATATTGTGTAGTATTTACCTAAATTTAGTCACCAACATCCAAACCACGAGTACCACACTACAGCACAAAATATCAGTGTTTAGTATGATAAAATTATGTTCAAAACTTTGCTGTCATATGGTCAAACTATTAACACAAAAATTTCACTTCAGATAGTGGATGTACTGTAAGAGGTGTCGCAACCAAACAGCAGAAACCAAAAAATCTGAAGCTAAGGATCCTGATCAAAACTCAACATCTTTTCAAGGGAGAGCAGCTGTAAGAACAGCTGCAAGTCAGCAGCTTTGAACGCTGAAACACAAAAGAAGAAACTTTAGAAATGTCTCAGTGGTATTTTTCAGTTTGATTACCAACATTGTTGTTTTGAAGATATTCTTTTTTATACATAAAAATTAAACCTTGTCTTAAAATGTCAAAAAAAAAAACATTAAGAGATTCACAGTTACATTTTTTGTACATTGTATTTTAATCATTTATAGCAAATCCAGTGAGAAACACCTAATATAAAAAGATAGCTTTTTTGCATACAAAATGCCCACTGACGGAAGTAAGGTAGGAAATGTCACCCCAAAAAATTATATTGGCTTAAAGTGTTAATGGATGTGTGATGTCATATATAGATCGATCTCTACTGCTGTCTCCACTGCTCCCTCTGCTTCTGCCTGTGCCTCTCGGTGATTCTGGGGTTTGCTCCCTGTTGTGGGGAACATTTGGTCATAAGTGCTCACCGTAGAGTCCCAGAATGCACGGGTGCCAATTTTGAGGACTTGGAGGGAATGGGTAATCATTGCCTAGAAGAGACAGGCATGCTCAGATGCTCAGCAAGTTTTCCTGTCTTCATGGTACTGGTGGGCACTGCTGCTCCCTTTGGAGACTCAGCGGGCACTGCCTCTACCTGTGGAGACCTGTCAAGCACTCCTGCTCCTGGTGGGGCCGCAGCAAGCACACTTAGGGACTTGGAAAGCATGGATGCACCCTGTACAGGAGAGGCTTGAGGCTTCTAGTGCAGCAGCTCCTTCCTTACCCGCTCAGGGATCTTGAGCCTTTGCCACTGGGGTTTTTTTGGTCATGGGTGCTACTTTCAGAAAAGAGACTTGAGGCTTCTGCTGCAGCAGCTCCTTCCTCAGCCACTCAAAGATCTTGAGTCTTTGTCTCTCTGGGGTCTTTTTGGGCATGGGTGTTGCCTGAACAGGAGAGTCTTGAAGCTTCTACTGCAGCAGTTCCTGCCTCAGCAACTCAGGGATCTTCTGTTTTTGCAGTTTTTGGTCAGGCACAGGTTTTCTCTGTAGAGACTTGGTGGGCATGGGTGATTCTTGTGGAGACCCAGCGATCACTGGTAGTCTCTCCATCTTTGTTGGAACCCGGTGGGCACAGGTACTGTAGTCCCTGGGGGGAACCAGCCGGCACAGGTGCAACCTGAGGCTTCTTTTGCCTCCAGTTCCTTTGATGTTGCCTCCCCCGCTTAATGGTCTTCAATGTTGTGTTTGAGAATGCTGAGTGCACTCACTCAGCCTTCTCATACCCAGCAGGTACAGGAGCTCCTTGCAGCTTCTTATGCCTCCACTTCCTCTGCTGCTCCATATTCTTCAGCTGCTCCATATTCTTCAGCGTATAGCATCTGAGAACCCTGAGTGCTGGAACTCAGGACCAGGGATGAGGACTAGTTCCTCTGCAGGCACAGGTGCTCCCTGTTGGGAACTGGGAGGCATGGGTGCACAATGTGTTTTCTTCTGCCTCTTCTGCTTTGTGGTCTTCCGTGTTGCATCTGGGAAGCCTGAGTGCAGTGACTCAGCCTTCTCAGATTCATCACTGAAGATCAGGGATGTGGGGCATGAAGTTTCTCCTCCCTCCATTGTTCCCCACCACTGCTCTGAGGTGATGTCCTTTACTCAAGCTCCTCAGATATAGGAGAAGAAACCACCATTATTGCCCACCCCCGCCATGCGGTGGGGGCCATGATGAGCTCATCTGAGAGTTCAGGAGATGAAGACTGCTCTGCACTCTCAGAAAAACTGGTCGGGATAGTTGACAGTCATGTTGATGTTCAATTTGATGGTAAAAGATGATCCAAAGAGGTGAACAATATTGCCTTTGTGCAATCTATCTATAAAAAACTGGAGGAAACAAGAAATGGAAGAGATTAATTGAGTAAACATATAAGAGCCTGGAAGTTGGTTGTCTTAGTTCTTTTTTTATATAATAATAAATTAACCAACTAATGTGCATAACTCAGATGTTTATAATATAAAAGTATATACCTCCTGTATATGTAATCATCGTAAGAGGTAACTATTAAAGCTTTTAGTATCAGCTTTCAGAATTTATCAAGACTGGAGGATGGAGTTCCTCACAAAGATAACATCTGTGGGTGAATAAATGTTTAAATATTCTGTAGTCTTTCTTTCCAAGAGATGATTTGTAGTAGCAAGAAAATAACAATCATTTTTTGGTATTCTGCTGATTCCTCATGCTAACAGTATTCTACCCATATTTCTTTTTTGTAACCATTGGTAAGTTGAGATCATCTAAATACAGTGTTTTTATTCAACTTTTGATATGACAAAAGAGGCTGTGCCAATTATTGCTTGCATGTTCAGAACACTTGCTTTTCCATGCAGCATGCTGAAAACTGTAGAATACAGGGTTTAGAAAATGCTCCAGTGCAATAGGATAATTGTCTATCGAGACTCTGGTTTTGAAGTTATAATTTCAAATGTTCCTTCCTTTCCAACTAGTGACCTCTATCTTAAAACATTTCTGGTGAGAATCAATTGTTTTTTCAGTTTTCTGCTAAAAAAGATGTTCATATTCTTTGGGTAATGATCTAGCCTGTCAGACAGAAGAGCTAAAAACATACATCTTTAGAGCTGAAAAGGTTCTTGTGACAGTTATTCTGTGGTGTCCACTAAAACAGGTTCATTAAAACTACAAGAGGACTTTGATGCTCCCGTGCTAATGAACGAGGCACTCACTCTTCGGCGTGCCGGTATCTGCATATTCAGAGTAAGCACAGACAGCAACACAGTTGTTAGTGACGAGACAGCACTGAAACCCTTGAGATTTCATTTTTAATGCTTTGAGCATAATAGCAGGTGTAGGTGTGCTTTGAAGAACCAATTCTCTGATTGTCACAGAATAATATATATTCTTTCTTGTTAGTTGCTATGAGAAGAAAGCCCCTGCCGATAACAGATGTGTTTGGAAAGCTCATTTACAATTACAAAGCAAATTGTTAAGAGAAAGCAAAAGAAAAGGTCAGAGAAAAAATATACAATGGAGTACAAAAGGCTCTAACTGCAGAAAACATAAAAGGTGACAAATAATTTATTATAAAAATGCATTCTAATGAGCAGATTATTATAAAAATGGACAGATCAATGAACCCAAATGAACTGCAATTCCAAAAAGCAATTTCAGGAATAAGAACCCCCTAGTGAATTCTATTATATCACACACAAATTATTTTTCCAAGATTAATTAATATCAACATGCGTCCTGGGAAAATAGTTTATGAAATACCAATTATTTCCTTAATTTGTAAAAGGACAGAGGACTGTTACACAATAAGAGGCAGACCAGTCAAAAAAATTGTGTTGTCAATGTCCAATTATGCATCACATATAATTGTCTGCTGTAAATACAAGATAAAAAAGAAAAAGAAAACAATAACCCACACATTGTTCATGGTGGCTAGAGATGTGGCAAAGGTTAATAGAATGATCTGCTAGCAGGTGAAAGGAATCAGATAAATCAATGATGTTAGAAATCTCCAAGGACTGCCTCAGGGTGAGAACCGCTGATGGGATTGCTAACCAGCAGCAGGCTTGAGCGGTCAAATCCCTCTGTCACAGAAAAGCACACTTCTGTTCTAATGTTTGTTTAAGTTAGATTACAAAATGACATGCCGAGAGCCCTCAAGCTTTCTTCGGTGCTTAAGAATATAGCTGAAGGAGCCTGGGCATTTGTGTCAGATGTCAGTTTTAGAAAAAAAGGAACACTGCTGGTCTTATTGCAATTTGTAACCTGTGAAAGAGGAAGGGTTTATTTTATATGGTTTCCATATAAAACAGCTGACATTCACTGTACATTCCTTATTTAATTTTAATGGATGTTATTGCAAAACATGTCAATTATAATTGTCAAACCTGTTAAAGAAGCAGTATTTGAGCTTACAATTCCAAATATCTCTGAATTACTATATGTGAAACTGTGGCTACTGACAGTAGTACAGCAGTCTGAGCAAGATTGCTATTAACCAGCCAAAATGGAAAGGATCTATCAGTTGTGAAATGTTATTTTTATAGTTCTCAAAAATCTAACTGTTGGCTTTGTTGTAATTTGTAACCTGTAATTTTGAGCTGTAAATGGTGAGGGGTTTTGTTTGATATTTTCTAATTTAATTTGAGTACATTGGCTAAGTTATCATATTAAGATGTCAAGTGGGAAATACTTGGAGCTGACAATCGATGTACATTCATTGTATAATTTTAATGGATGTTATTGCAAAAGGCTTCAAATGTAATTGTCTAGTCTGTTAAGCATTAGTTGAGCATGCAATTCCAAACATCTCCAAACTTTGACACTGTGACTAATGACACTATGAATACACCACAAATTCTCTGTGTGTTTTTGCTTACCTTCCTTAAGATGCTGTCAAATTAGACTTTAAGCATGCACTTTTGGAAGAAAGATCTTGAATTGGCACATGGAATAGAGTGTTGTCCTTAATTACATTATTTTAAGGAAATTACTGTAACTCCAGTTGTCATGAAATATAAGAGGAAACATTTTGTTTGGTCTTTTTCAGCACAAATTTGAAATTCCTCGATAAGACCATCAGCATGATGTGCTCAATCACATCTCAGCTCATTTTAAGAGAAGCTTGACTTACTGAAAGTCACTAAAGTGCTGTGAAAAAGGAATGCTTTTGGCATATCATTTTAAATTGGACTTCTTTTCAGTAAATATCTGTGATTGAGTGGTCGGCATGAGTAAAGCAGACAAACAAAACCCTGAAAGAAATACATGAAAGTGAAAAGCTTGAAAGTTGTTCACTTTTGCCTGCTAGGAGAAATTTCTAGGATGAATTTTTATTCCGTAGGAGAGGCTCAAATGAATACATTTTTCACTGAAAAGCATTTTATGTTTTTGTTGATGTATTTGATGTATTTCATTGTATTTTTTTTTTTTTTCAGCCATGGCAATCTACAATTTGTTAAAAACACATTTTGTTACTACTTTTGTAATTCTCATGACTTACATTTTGTTAAGGATAGAGTGAGAATTAAAGAGTTTAAATTAAACAATAAGCATCTCAAAAATCTTCAAAAGAGAGTAGCTGAAAAATAAAATGTATCTTAGTTTATTGAAAATATGTCAATTACATACAGGAATATCCATTAGCTGTAGAGCTTGTTTACAAGCATTTATTTCAAGCTGACCTGTCTGACTTCTTTTCACCTAGCTCATGTCGTACAATCTGAAAAAAATCGTAAAAGACAAGAAACTGCACACTGCGTTCACCGGGCTTTACACTTCAGTGAAGGAATCATTAAACCAGGAACAGGAACTGGAAAACATTGTGGCTCCTGTTAAAACCTCACCCAGATTGTCTCACGCAGCCCTCAGGCAGTTTTATACATCCTGGGATGGGCTCTCTCACAAAGTCAAACTGCGACAACTGGGGAACAAAATTGGTGATGACAAGATATCTGCAGTTATTTTTGCTTCTCCTGGTCTCCCTAGTTCTCTAAATGGAAATGCAGCTTGACTGTCTGGCAGACAGTCCCAAACAAATAACATTTATGCAGACATGTCAGCTTATGTAAGTGTACACAGAACAGATTTCAAGGCCAGTCACATTATGTATGCCAGTGGAGAGGCTGATGACACATGCAGCTGGATGGAGGGTGTTGTGTGTAGTGGTTTCTAATGGTTCCAGGTTGGTAGAACGGAAGAAAAGTCTTGAGGGGGTGCTCACATCCCCAAGTCTGCCACAGGAGATAACAGCTGCTATGGTTTTTGAAGTCTGCCATCAAAACATAACGCGTTTGCTCACTGTTGTGCTAATTTGTGATGATAGCTCCCTCATAAGGTCAGTGGGGAAGGGCATGTCAGTAACATGTCATTATGAGATTCTTTGCATATTCATAAGCCAAAATTTAGATTTGAAAATTTGCTAAAATGGAGATGCTCGCCAATCAGCTTGTCACTTTATTAGAAACTTCAACAAGTATAGGCCTAATTGTAAGAGTGATGATCTGACTGTTGGCGTGTGCACACCAAAAGAGAATTTAATTATTTGCGTGAGTAGATTACTTACAAAGTGAATGTAAAGACGCAAATAGACAATAATTTTCACCCGGTGATGCGAATGACGCGAATTGGGTGATGCGATTGCTGCAAACGCACGATATATATGGAAGGCGAATGGGGCCAAAAGTCTTTAAACGGAACTCGTGAAATTTGACCGTGTCAACACGCACAATTTGTACGTGTTAACGCGGCAATTTTGAACGCGTTTCCTTAAAACATGTAGACGCACATTTTGGCCGTGTTAAGGAAACGCGTTCAAAATTGCCGTGTTAACGTGTACAAATTGTGCGTGTTGACACAGTGAAATTTCACGCGTTCCGTTTAAAGGTGCCATAGAATGGAAAACTGTATTACCTTGGCATAGTTGAATAATAAGAGTTCTGTACATGGAGGTGACATACCGTGAAACACCTCAAACACCATCGTTTCCTCCTTATGTA
This sequence comes from Tor tambroides, assembly GCA_021397915.2. NCBI lineage: Eukaryota > Metazoa > Chordata > Actinopteri > Cypriniformes > Cyprinidae > Tor > Tor tambroides. The sequence continues at coordinate 4,210 of JAFVLL020040294.1, read as the reverse complement.
AATCTCATGAATAAAAAAGACCACTGAAAAATAGGCAAATCAGAACATAACACAGACTGTGACGTAACAGTCGGGATCACTAATAGTTATGCCCCCAATATTTGCATATACCCGCCCATGTTCTAGGCCAGCCACCAACCAAACCATCAGAAGTTCTGCAGGTGTTGTGAAGAAACAAGCGAGGACAATAGCGAAAATGGCAGATCATGGAAATAAACGTTATGTTCCAGGCTGTGCAGGGGATGTGAAGTGCAGGGATGGGTTGGTGTCTGTATTCAGAAAGGCACGGAAAGCAAATAACGCGTTCTAATAAAATAACGCGAGCCACTAAAGGGACATGGTTAGCTCCTTGCTAGCGGTAGCCTGTTACATTGCAGTACATAAGATTTCACTTACCACATAAACAGAGTAAGGAGAGATGACTGAGGATGATGGTGAATAATTTACAGATCCTGAGCACCACTGACAAGCATCTGATCTTGTAAAATGTGTGGTAAGTACTGCCGCTCCATAGTATAAACAGAGTTTCTCCGATCACGAATCTCGAAAGCGAAAGTGAAACTTAAAAGCGATCGTGCATTCAAAAGCAGTTTTAATGCCCAGCATATTAATAGCGGCTCCCTGATGCCCGCATTTTATATACAGTATAATTACCTGACGATATAACTGCGCGAGAAAGTATTGAAATATATATTTTCCCTGTTTTCTTCCTGCTGTGAGCTACTGAAATGAGCCACACTGTGAAACAGCCAATCAGAGCAGAGCCGCACTGTGAAACAGCCAATCAGAACAGAGCTCAACATTATCATTCATGACCCTTCCAAATAAGCCAATAACAGACCATTTCATTCTAGGGAGAAATCCTAGGGTTGTAAATGCACATGTAAAACCGTTTCTGGAGAATTTTTGCCCTTACCTAAGTCACATACTTTCTATGTAGATATCAGAGAACAATTTAAAATATTGTATCAATGCATTCTATGGCACCTTTAAAGACTTTTGGCCCCGTCCGCCTTCCATAGATATACACCTCAATCGCATCTTCCGCGCAAGTTGAAAAATTTCAACTCGAGTGGAAAATTTGCATTGCGATGTCACGCAGCCCATCCAGCGAAGAGCTTATTGACACGTCTGGTTGCTTCAGAAAGTGAAGGCGAGCATTACGCAATGATTTTATTTGCACGAGTGACACAAAGAACATCCCGCGAGTAATCTAGAGCGATAACGCGATGAGAATATTTGCTTTGTATTTGGTGTGCATACAGCATTAATGATTTGAATGAAACTGTCCATTGTAGAAAATTGAACATAAGTTTATCTAAGATGACTTGATCTGCAGAGCTCCGTCCATGACTTAATACTAGTTGAAATAAGCCACTTGTTTTGCATTTTTAAATGAATGGGTTGATGGAAGGATTCAAGGACTCATTTATAAAGACAGTTACTTGTTTCCTTTCTGTATTCTTCAGTGGTTTTGGACAAATCCTTTTAGTGAATGATTTAATTACATATTCATTAAGAAGGTCACTTTTTTCATTCCTGAATGAATCTGCATTGGTTGAGTTGATTGTGTCCAAAATCGCATACAGTACTGTACTGTTTGAGTAAGTAATGACCAATTAATATTTGTGTTCTATATAGTATGCATCTGGACATACTACATCGGCCATGTTGTCATTGACTTACCAGTATCAGTTGTGTCACTTCCATCATGGTAAAGTGTCCATCTTAAGTGCACTTCAGAATCTCACCAGAAGTAGTAAGTCATCAGGTTTCTTTTTGCCTACTGTTTTATTTATACTGTGAATTTGGAGACTGCTCTTTTTGCATTCTGTTTTTAGCCTACTAATAGAAGAAAAGTATGTGATGTATGGGAGGCATACAGTTACTTTTTTTTCATTCCCGAGTGAATCAGTGGGTTTGAACGAATCTTTTGAATTTAATGATTCACACATAAATAAGTCGTTCCCTACTGGCTGAACTGTGCAACCTGAAGGAAGTGTCACTGCAGAGCCAAACGACATCCAGCTCCCCACTCTCTGGACTTAACGGGTGGAATTATGTTTAACAATAAAGACATGGGTTGGATTTGGGTGTGGTTGATGTGCCTAGCTCCACCCATTGACTCTGCAGTGAGCAGCCTCTTCTGAAAAGTCCCACAATTAATGCACAGAACAGCGAGTAATATAACTGTCAGAAATAATTTTGCTGTCATTTTCAACAAAATATATGTAATTTAATTAAAAAAAATAGAAAAATTCAAAATGCTATTTAATGGTTATTAAGAATAATTATGGCTGGTCAATTTTTCTCTCTTGCTCTGGAAGGTGTGACAAAAGGTTTGTGCATGCATGCAGCTATGTTTAATAAGCCAGTTTTTTTTAAATAATAATAATAATAATAATATCACCATTGCCGTCATCTCCCCACAGATTGTACTGCTGTATGAATCTCAATCAGAGGTTTGTACAGAACAGCATGCATCTCAATGTTCTTTGTGCCAACAGAATTCTAAGTACACATGCATTATCCAGTTCTTATAACTGTGCGTTTAGGGACCCTGCAGCCTCAATTAAAAAGATTTTCAATTCAAAAAACAATTCATTATGAATACTAAAACAAACAAACAAACAAACAAACATTATTTTAATTCAAATAAAAGATGAGTTAAAAGACTCCTGCACACTAAGAGACTGAATATGAAATGTAGTGTGCAGTATCCCTGGCTGTGTGACCAGATGACAGATATAGAAATAAATATGTTGCCTCATAAGTTACATATTTGAATGGCAGACCTTTTCAAGTGTCAAAAAAGTTCCAGAAAAGTGGTTTTAAATTTTTAATATGTCAAATCACGATTTTGGCATTCAAGCGACTGGGGAAAATGTGTGTGACGTGAAGTAATCATATCTCATTGGTGACAGGTGTCTAGAAATATACATCCACAGTCAAGCAAATTATTGGATTATGCCAAAAAACTCATCTCTTGTTGATGTTGACGGAACGAACATGCGCCAAAAATGTACCTTTTTAATGACACCTTTGGTTTTATTTAGGTGAGTGTGAAAGGTTCAGGGACAGGAAGCAGCTGTGTGAAGTACACTAGAGTAACTTTACTTAAGTACAGTACTTAAGAATTATTTTTGGGAATTCGTAATCAACTCAAGTGCTATTAAAAACTGAATTTTGCTTGCTTAATTACATTTCCAAGGACTGTTTTTTTTTTTTTTTTTGGCTTCTTACAGTGTCATCTTTAATCTTAACTTTAACTGAAACCAAATGGATATTTATTGTATAAATTGCTAAAACAGACAAACTTAACCTGATGGTGAGAGCAGTAAGATTTTTTGAAGAAAGCAATACTTTTTTTTTCAGCAAAGATGCATTAAATTGATCAAAAATCGTGGTTAATTACATTTATAAGGTTACAAAATATTTTTAGTAAATGCTGTTTATTTATCTATTCATTAAAGAATCCTAAAAAAAAATCAAGGATTGATATTGTAATGTTAAATCTACATATTATGGGTTTTGCTGTATTTTAATAAATAAAAAAATGCAGCCTTGGTGTGCATAAAAGACTTTTCAAAAACATAAAAAAATCTTACCAACCCCAAACTGGAAAGCTTGTGTACATTTAAAAATAAATAATAAATATTAGCACAGTATCTTTAAGTGCATATTGTTTTACATCCATGTCAGAAAGTTATTTTAAATTATATTTATAAACATTTTGTTATAAGTACTAACAGAGAAACTTTTTGCTTGTGTTTAAGATGCTGTCGCTCCACTGAACAGGGATTTCAGATCAATTGATTAATAAAAAGTTAAAAATGCTTCAATATTGCCACCACCAAAGGCCAAATGTGAAGAGCGTACAAATCAAAACTTTTAAATCCGTACTTGAAGAAAACGTCTTGGGTTACTCGTGTAACCATGGTTCCCCGAGAGGGAACGAGACGCTGCATCCTGGTGGACACTTTGGGGAACGCTGTCTGTATGACCGGTACCTGAAGCATGTGTAAAACAACTTCAATCCTGTTGGCCCATGACGTCATAGGCGGGTACCCAAAAGTATAAAAGGGCACCTGCTGAATACGTCACCATACAAACATCAAGATGGCGCCGCAGATGGCAGCTATTGTGCTTTGCTCTTCAGTGTTTGTACTGTTTTTGTTTGTTTTTCCTGTTTTTTGTTACTCAAATACGA
>JAFVLL020040291.1:44711-75575 GCA_021397915.2 Tor tambroides | reverse complement strand
CAATATTAGTCCAAATAAAGTGTATACACTGCTATTCAAAATTTTGTGGTCAGTAAAATTCTTTTTTTTTTTTTTTTTGAAAGAACTAATACTTTTATTCACCAAGAATTCATTATATTGGTCAAAACTGACAGTAAAGACATTTATAATGTTACAAAATTTCTAGTCTATATTTCTATTCTATCAAAAGTTCTATTTCTGTTTCTTTTGAACTTTTTATACATTCCTGAAAAAATGTATTACCTTTTCCACAAAAAAATATGAAAAAATATGAATATGAATAATAAGAAATGTTTCTTGAACAGCAAAACAGCATATTAGAATGATTTCTGAAGGATCATGTGACACTGAAGACTGGAGTAATGATGCTGAAAATTCAGCTTTCCATCACAGGAATAAATTACATTATAAAATATTTTCAGTTAGAAAACAGTTCTTTTAAATTGCAATAATATATAACAATATCATTTTTTTACTGTATTTTTGATCAAATACATGCAGCCTTAGTTGAGCTAAAGAGGTTTCTTTCAAAATCATTAAAAAATCTTGCATAACAGGAATAAATTGAATTTTAACATACATTCAACTAGAAAGCAGTTCTTTTAAATTGCAAAAAATGTTTCACAGTACCGTTGTTTTTACTATGTTTTTGATCAAATGAATGCAGCCTTGGTTGAGATGAAGAGACTTCTTTTAAAAACATTTTAAAAATCATGTAGTGTAACTGTGCTCTTTATTCTGCTCACACACACACACACACACACACACACACACACACACACACACACACACACACAAAACAGATTCACTATTTCTCAAAGTGCCTTAAAACACAGAGAAAATGCAAATCAGGAATAATTCAACAGTAAAACTGCTACCCCACACTTTATGGATTTAATCTTAAAAGTGCAACTTTCACTTGTTCGGCTTCGATGAATGCAAATAATTAACATCTTAAGCAGTTCTGTTTTGCATGTAGTGTGAAATGCATGGTCAGCTAGGGTGATGTGAATGTATGTGTGAGTGTGTGCACGGACACGTGCACTGCAGCTTTGATCAGTTCCAGTCAACTCCCAATGTTATAGTCAGTTTTTAATAATGACATGAATATATATATATATATATATATTGCTCTCAAAGTTTATAACTTTTACTTCTGCATAATTCTCACATCAAAGCCATAGATAGCATCATGTTACATACGTCATTGAAGCTGTTCAACCATGATGATCAGTCCTGAGTCTGAGGTCTGTGAAACAAACCCTGCTGATTCATGCAGTGAAGCTCCATTTGTTTATTTGGAACATTTTTAGGGCACCAGATTTGGGAATTAGGTCAGCAGCTCTCTCACATAAAACCGCTGAGTGACTGACTGGCTGGCTTTCGTCAGTCCTGGGATGCGGCATGTTCCATTTGGAGACCTTTTTCATATTCATTCTTGGGTAACCCATTCCAGTTCAGAGCATGATTACGTTTTGGCTCTTTCCATTACTCTCAGCTGCAGGCCGCAGAATTTTGAAAGTCCCTGGCATGATGCGTTTGTATTTAATCAAGCTCCAATTTTGTCAAATTATGTAAAAATTGTGAAAATGTGATTTATATGTGTGCGTTTAGGATCCAGAAAAGCTTGCTTTGAAATTAGTCTTAGGACGACAAAGAAGTTTGACATTTTATTCCAAAATTCATTGTCATTTTCGACCCAGAATGCTTTCAAACACAGTACATAATTTGAGACTTAAATGATATTGGAATTGTTTATGTGTTTTAAAAGAGGTTATTTTATGTTGAAGTTGAAAAACACCCTGAAGCTACCATGTTCAAACATAATGTCCCCTGGCTGTTGGAGCCACGGCCTGATAGCAAACATGTTCCAATATGAATCTGACTCGGGTCATTTCCCAATCCCGTCCTCCCATCTTCACTCTATCACCCCCTGTCACCTCCTCCTATGCTGTCCTAAAAATGCAAAAGACAGTGATTGCACCAACACTGGAGATGAGATCAAATAGAATCCAAATTTGTTTTTAATTTAATTTATTGATTTGATGCCAATAGTTGTCTGCTGGTTATTTATCCTGAAAAAGTTCTTCTTAATTTGACATCGGTCTTTCCTTAACAAGAATGAACTTGAATCTTGACCATATTGCTTGTGATTGTAGTTGTGCAGGTGTTATATTCAGAATTTTACTATATTAGCTTTTGAGAGAAGTTTCTTAAGGTTTTGCCAGTTTTCATAATATAGAGAGTGTGTTAATTTATATGATAAATATAATGATTTCGGAAACTTGACGAGGTAGAATGGACCCTTCACATGAGTTGATATTCTCTTAATATTTGGGTACATGAAAGTGCAGTAATTATGATGAAATGTAAAACACAATTTCTCAACTAAGAACAATCGTGATTATAATTTTAGAGCAAAATAATCATGATTATCAGTTAACCATTATCATGCAGCCCTAACTCATAACAAGTTATTCATATTGTCTTAAAAAGTTATGTTTTGCCTTTTTAGGATAATATGAATATTCACTGCAAAAAGTGGTAACCTGCATTGTTACTTCAAAGAGGTGTTTCTACATGATTTTTGGTTGTATAAATTAATGCAATTAGTTTGATGTTAATTAATTAATGAATTAATTTTTGACTCAAGTAAAACCGGTTAGTTTAGATGTTACCATTGTTAACTCACCATTTTTTTACTGTAGCACCATCTTTGGCATTGGCAGTTGGGTTTGTAATGGCAGATACAGATCTAATGTGACTTGATTCCTGATAACTAGGACAAGCAAATACTGGACAGAAGCTTATAATGTCATTGATTGCCAAGGGACTAGCTCATGCTTCATTCAGTATGTGCAGAGGGTCTTCTTGGGCACTATACATTAGAGTTGTAAGACAGTTTTATGAATGTAATCAAGATGATCAAATGACACTGTAAAATTTTATACTAGGCTATATATTATCTTGTTTGGGGTTTGGCACTTTAAACATCTCCCACCTTTGTTGCTGAAGGCAAATATACTTTGTGATATACTCCCCTTAAGTTAAATGAACTCTCTATTAATTTATAGCATTAGTTTTCTTCTCAAGTGTAAATCTAGCTTGTATGAGACTATTATTATACACAGTTTATCAAGTGAGAGAATTCCCTCTTCCTGTAAGGTAAATGTCAAATTCTGGGCCTCATTAAACAACCACATGTATTGATTAGACCTGTCAAAATTACGCATGCGATTAAATGTTTAACACAGTTCGTTATTCTTAACGCATTTAAGGCATTTATTCAATATGACATCGGCCAAAATGATTGACAGGCTGAGATGAATAAAATCCTCCTTTGTACATTGTATTTTATATATGCACATAAATTTGCTCTAGAAGTGTAATTCAAATAAAATTGGAACTTAAAAATAAAATAAACTTTCTTTTATTAAATGAAATAAAATATTAAAAACATGAAAACTTATTTTATTTCAGCTAGTTGCCAACATTTGTCATTTTTTATTAAGTTATTAAATTAACTAAAACTAAATAAACTTAATAATAACTACATAGACATGATTACAAAAAACTAAAAAAGTTAATTAAATTAAAGTCTAATTTAAAATATTGACAGAAACTATATTAGGCTACTATATTAAAGTATCAGCGATACTAAAATAACACTTTCACAAAGTGGTTTCCATCTAGAAGCTACGCAGTTTTTTTAAAACAGTCCTCCATTTTGACTGTTATCAGGCTTCTACAATTCTATTTTAGATTAATTACTGTGTTCATAATGTCAGTTTCTATTCTGCAGGTGACTGGGACTGTCATCCTCTGGACCCAACTGTGTGGCATGTAAGTATTTCAATTGTATTTCAATCATATATTGCAGTCATATATCACTGGCAATGGATAATAGCAGAAACAGCAGTTGTTTGATTACAGCGTTTCTGTAGCTGAACTCACTGAATTGTATGTTCGCATATATATGTCATGTCAGCATGTGTGTTCAGCATTAATGGGACTAAAAAAGCATTGTTCGCTTCCTCACAGCATCCAGTGAGCTGGCAGCCATCCAAAGAGGGAGATCATTTGATTGGCCGCATCACTCTAAGTAAGCGCTCCACCATGCCACGAGAAGCCGGTTCCCTGCTGGGTCTGAAGGTGAGCTTGTCAATGGCAGTTTACACTAGCTAATCACATCTTTGTCCGTGTCTTGCGCTTGAAGCGATGTACTACACTAAAGGTATGGTCCTATTTACTGTATTGAAATTTCACAGGCGAAAGCGGGACCAGATGTGACAAAATATAGTTAATAATATGGGAATAAACATCCAAAGCTATTCTGCCAGCTAGCAAACAAACCAGCCCTAAATAACAGCTTTCCTTACAGCTTTTTTTTAATAATTGAAGTGTAATAATATGCAGAACTGGCTGAGTAGTCACTACCAGAATGAGGACCTTATCCATTGTGGAGCTTCAGTTTTGCTTTATTGCTAAGTTATGAATCTCCACCCACACAGAAGTCACTACTGAAGAGAGGCTTGCTTTCAGTCTGTGCTGCAAATTTGTGTCAAAGTTCAAAAACTTGAACCCAAAGCGAATTTGGCATAGGGAAATATCTTTGCCACCAAAAGTCCATCAGGCGAAGTTCTTCGTTGCACTGATTCCCATTAAAATAAATTTTGAAACGCTAAATGTGACTGCACCTTAAAAGGTCTGCTAGATGCCTTTTTTCTTGTCATTATTTGGTCTTGTTATGATATATAAAGGTAATAATGACAAGGGTTGTTATAGTTCTATCATGACAACACTTGGGAAGATTTTAGCATGGGAATGATTATGACAATGTTAATGTATTTGGTCTTGGTGTAATAGATCTGCTACACTGCTGCTGCTGTTGGTTATTGATGTTGTAGATTATTGCTGCTGCTGCAAAGCAAGTACAGTAACTTGCTACTGCCAATACATACACCAATACGGTGCTGTGAGTATTTAAGACATACTGCTGCTGCACAAATAGCATATACAATACCCTGTAGCAGATCTATACAGGTGGAGCTGGGGAAGGTGAAGGGTTTCAGAGTCACTCTGAAAGCATGCTGTGAAATGCTCTAGTGAGTGCGAACCTGCCATTTAAATGTAAAGCAGTAAGCTCATTGGCTGTGTATGCAACAAGAACCAATCAACTTGTGCCAAGTAGTTTAACGCTGTGAATAATATCATCAATTTGCATTAAAGACCCATCAGCCTGCACCACCTAGAGTTTCATGACAGAACTTGGCATTTACTACAACTAAAACCATAAAACAAATGTTTTTTGCTTTAGGCAGTAATCAGACATACTCGTAATCAGACATGCTTTTCGTTTGTTTTGTCATCCTAGTAAATTATTGGATGCTTCTTTACCCTACTGCATTTATGCATTTGACAGACATTTTTTCCAAAGTGACTTGCAGTGCTTTCAAGTGATGTATTTTAGTGTTGCTAGCACCATGCTCTACAAAATGTCTCTGTAAAGATGCTGAAGAACAGTACTTAGTTTGTTATTGCACACTGTGAGTAAACATGGTTCACTGTGGCATTGTGTTCATTCACTTAGACCAGGGGAGAACTGGTTTCTCCCAAGGTTTTTTTTTCTCCATTTCTGTCACCTGATGGAGTTTGGGTTCATTGCCACTGACATCTTCTGGCTTGCTTGGGCAGCACTGACACAGTTGGATGAGAACAAAACTTGAAATGACTCGAGCTGAATAAAGACACTGCTGTTCTCAGTAGAGCTTCTTATCGCTGAATTGAACTAGTTTCATTACGAATGAACTTTACACAGTTACTGAACTGATCTGAATCAAAACTGTACTAAATAATGACAATTTTGTATTCCTAGAGCTGCTTTATGGCAGAATTTTGGATTTGCATCATTGGTTCTGTTACTTTCCTGTTTAATACTATAAAGCTGTTTTGAAACAATCTCTATTGTATAAATTGTTATAAAAATAAAGGTGACTTTACTTGACTTGACTCGTCTGTCCTGTCCAGGTGGTTGGTGGAAAAATGACAGAGTCAGGGAGACTGGGGGCCTTTATCACCAAAGTAAAGAAAGGAAGTTTGGCTGACATTGTAGGCCATTTACGAGCAGGTAATAATTATTCAATTTTGACTGGCTAATTTTGTAAGAAAGTTGCAGTATTTTAAAATTTTATTTTGACCTTTGTTTTATGGATGTTTTCTGCTAGATCTCCGTTGATATTTTTGGTTGCATATCTACGTGTAATTTTTCACAACTCATCATTCAGTCAGTCTGTCTATGCAGGACACCACCAAGTGCTAAATGGTTTCTTTTTTGATTTCAGGCGATGAGGTGCTACAGTGGAATGGAAAGGCGTTGCCTGGAGCAACTAAAAAGGAAGTGTACAATATTATTCTAGAGTCCCAGTCAGCACCTCAAGTGGAAATAGTTGTTTCCAGACCAATTGGGTAAGCTAAACAAACCACAAAAATGAGCAGCTAGTTTAGAAATTAAATAAAGAAAACACACTTTTGGATGTATGAGTGACTTCAGTGATTTTTCTTCCTGTTGCATGTTAAAGATGTATTCAGCGAATTCTGTCCAAAAACTTCTTGAAAAAGGTCTATAGAGCATATCAGTAAGTAAAGTAGTATCTGAGAGTGTTCTTCTTCCCAGTGTCCCCATTGTCACCCTACATGCTCCAGACCCTCCTCTCACCCTTAAAACTGTTCAGCCATTGCATTAGAGCGGTCTTTCGGTTCCCTACTCTTTCCTGTGTCTGGACAGTTTTGCTATGATGTCTCAAGAGGGAATGTGCAGTCAAGTTTGTGTGTATGTGTGTGGAAAAACTGACCGAGAGAGAAGCTAATGATCTGTCAACTGACATTCTTTTCTCCTGTGCTTCAATTTTCTGTTTCCTGCAGAGATACACCAAGACTTCCAGGAACATCACATCCTCCTCTAGAATCAAGTAGGTTTTGTGACTTTAGTTTAAAAAGATAGTTCACCATAAAGCGAAAATTCTGTCATCATTTACTCACACTCGTGCCATTTCAAACCTGTATGGCTTTGTTTGTTATGTGGAGCATAAAAGGAGATATTTAGTCCAAGCTGATTTTTTCCATGTGGTTAAAATGCATCAAAACAAGTCACTATTGACTTTCATTGTTTGACACAAGGACAGTGTTAATCACATCAACAAAATTATTTTCAAAAACAGTCATTAAAGGAATAGTTCACCGAAAATGAACATTTTGTCATCATTTACTCTCCCTCGTGTCAATCCAAACCTGTATGTTGAACACAAAAGAAGATATTTTAAAGAACCAAACAGTTGTTGGATCCCATTGACGTCCATGGTAGGGAAAGAAATACCATGGAAATCAATGGGGACCATCAATTGTTTGATTACCAGCATTCTTCAAAATATCTTCTTTTATGTTCTACATAAGCAAGAAACTCGTACAGGTTTGGAACAATATGAGGGTGAGTAAATGATGACAAAATTTTCATTTTTGGGTGAACTATCCCTTAAACGAATATGACATGACAAACACTATGATTAAAAAATCAAAATTAAGTACATTTCACCAATAAGTGTGCAATACAGCACAGCTGTACACCTATTATGTCAACTTTTTGAACTTACAGCTGGTTCGAGTTCTATAGATGAATCCCAAAAGATGGACCGTCCATCCATCTCTGTAATGTCACCGACTAGTCCTGGGATGTTGAGAGACCTCCCTCTGGTACTGCCAGGCCAGCTGTCGGTAAGGATGGGGGAAGGGGGGGGGCACTTTGCAGAAAAAATATTTAGACCTATTTTCTAGCCTGAAAAGGAATGTGGTGTGTGACAGGGTTGACATATTTTATCTGTTAGCTGAGTTATAAAAAATGTATTGCCAACACTTTGAGAACTTTGAGAAAGTGATATTTTTTATTCATTATTATTATTATTTTTTATCAAGGTGAAATTATGGTATGATAAAGTGGGCCATCAGCTTATTGTCAATGTCCTACAAGCACGAGAACTGCCCCCTCGACCAGACGGACGACCCAGAAATCCCTACGTCAAAATGTATTTTCTTCCTGACAGAAGGTAAAATATTTAAAATCTATTAATAATAGTAATAATATTTAACAATATTATTGTTTTTACTGTATTTTTGCTCAGAGGAGAAGAGACTTTAAAAGCCCTAAAACTGAGACTGTAGGCTGTAAACTTTTGAATGGCAGTGCAGATATGTGGCCTCAAAAATGTGTTTTATAACCTTTTTTTTTTTTTATCTTTGATGATATATTTGTCCATGCACTAGCTCTCTACTGTAAGATCTGACTTGCATTTTCCATTTAGGGTATTGCTGAGTATCTGAAATGCATTCCATGCCAAAAGATTAAATAATAAGCAGACGGAAATGGAATCTGCAGACTATTTGTGCTGATTTTTGGGAGAAATTTGCAAAATTTTGCAGACTGCACACACTCTTATAAGTACACTACATTTGTCTACATAGTGACAAGAGCAAGAGACGGACGAAAACGGTGAAGAAGAGCGCAGAGCCAAAGTGGAACCAGACGTTCCTGTATTCTCACGTCCACCGCAGAGACTTCAGAGAGCGCATGCTGGAGATCACTGTTTGGGACCAGCCCAGAGTCCAGGAGGAAGAGAGTGAATTTCTGGGAGAGGTGTGTGTGCTTAAATTAGTATGTCCTGACAGTAAGATATCAGTGTATCTATATCTAGCTTCAAAACAACACATAATATGTACTTGTGTTCCATTTTCTTGACTCTGGTATGCATAAGAATAGTTTTTCAAACCACCTGAAGTTTTTTTTGTTGTTGTTTGTTTTTTTTAAATAAGTCCCTATCGGTGGGAGCATAGTAATATGCTCTTTGAAGTCCTTTTTGTTTATATGCTAATTTATACATGCCCCTGGTGTGCAGTTGCTCTGAAGCAGACAAGTGTTGTCCTTTGGGCTATTTTGGCCTCCAAACAGTCATTCTTTCATGGTTCAAACTCCCCTTTTCTGGCTTTCGTTTTGACCAGATTCTGATCGAGCTGGAAACAGCTTTATTGGATGACCAGGCACACTGGTACAAATTGCAGACCCATGATGTGTCTTCCCTACCATTGCCCCAGCCATCCCCCTGCCTCCCTCGCAGACATGTTCATGGAGACAGTCCTAGTAAAAAACTGCAAAGTAAGTATAAGCTGGTGTATGTGTGCTAATAGCGTGTTTGTGTGTGTGTGTCACTGTAAAAAGTGAGGTGTTCATAAAAAGAAATGAAGGCAACCGTTTGCATTGCTTTTTTGCTTTTCTTTCAATTTTTTTTTAAGTAAATGACTTACAATATCTTAAGATTTGGGTTTAGATTACTTTAAATCATTATGGACACAATTACCTGTTCAGGGAAGTATGTTTTATAGATGACGTCCTCAGTTGAAAGTTAAAATTAAGTGATACAAATTGTTTCCTTTATTTACATGGCTTTAAATTGGTCAATATTATGTGCTTCATTTCATGTTTTCTGTGAGAAATGTAAATGTCATGAAGAGCAAAGTACTTGTCCTAAACTTTTAACAACTTTTTTTAAACTCTTAGTTTTATTCATAGGTTTTGTCTTTGACAAAAAAAATATTTGAATTTATTTCATCATGTTAAATTAATTTTACTAATTTAAAATTTAAGACAAAATATTTTAGTTTACAAGAATCAAATCAAACCAAATATTCAAAAGTTTATTTACTTATGAACACTTGAGCTCCTAAAATAACATTATAATCACTATTGTGATGCAGTGCTGTGAATGCTTTATTCTTCAGTTACACATTTTCCATGTAGTTTTATTTCGTAATACAGATAAGTGTTTGGGTGAGTAATTTAAGTGCTTCAGTTTACTGATGTTTATTGTTCAGTGCATGATTATTATTGCATTATTTGAAAAAATCATATAATTTCTATATTTTCTTCATTGAAAAATACTGTACATCTTGCCTTATATTAGTTAAAATTTATCTTAATTAAATATATAACTGTCATCCTTAAGCGTATTATATACCTTGTCTTTATTGTTTTCAAAATCAAAAGAGACTTTGTTAATGAACATTTCTGTCACTAATATTGTTGATTAGATTAATACTGATAATTTAAAGCAGAGGAGCAAAGACAGAAGTCAGAAGTTACTAAACATGAGAACAAAATCAACAGCTACAGTATAAATAAAGCAAGCAAATGATCAAACAATGCAACCATATTAATTATTCATATCCCAGTTTGTGCTGAGAAGAGGGTGAAGGAAAAAAAAGGTAAAACTGAATTGCTTTGAATGCAGGTTGCAGTGAAGTTATAGTATTTGTTGTACTTTATGTTCAGCAGTTGAACTGTATGCTGTGTATGTGTGTGTGTGTGTGTGTGTGTGTGTCTCAGGATCTCATCGCATCATTGAAACAGATTATGATGATGGTATAACGGTAGTGTCCTCAGGTGGGTGGGGGCAATCACTACTCTGAAGAGTAGAAACCCAACACAGAGTGAGAAAGAAAGCTAATGTCACATGTTGTTACTGTAGAATTTACAGCTGTTGTTTTTTTACTGTTCCTCCAAGCCTTTTAGTTGTATACAAGCACCTCAAATTCAAATGAATTTCTTCTTAATTGGCACAAAGATGAAAGCATAAGATCAAACAGTGTGTGTATGCTTAGAATAGAATAATATATCATAAAAGAAGGTTGTGTTAGTTTGAGAAAAACAGAATAGAGTCTTTCTCCCCCTGTGCTGGGCTGTAGAGTGTTCAGCTGAACCACAGAAACGCTTCACATGAATTCTGTGCATGGACACTGGAGGAATGACTCCACAATCACGCTCTATAAAGCACACTTTTATCACCTTCGTAAGACCTGTTTAATTTTGTTGTCAAGCTGGAGTAGCTAGAGGTTATAAAGTGATTATAACAGTGAATTACAGCATGTAACAGGATTAATATGGGTCTTATGACAATGGATGTTACCTCTGTTGCATGCCTGTAGAAAAGCTTGCTATAGAATTTAGAGAGTAAAAGATAAATACGCTGTGGCTGATATTTTGAATCTTAAGTTTTTTTCATACTTTGTTCCATGACTATTTTGAACATAAGAGTACTGCAAGTTGTCAGACCTGCAGTAAACACGGTATACTCTTGAAGGGTTAGTTCACCCAAAAATGAAAATTAGCCTGTTTTACTCACCCTCGAGGCATCCTAGGTGTATATGAATTTCTTCTTTCAGACGTATCTAATCGGAGTTATATTAAAAATTGTCCTGGCTCTTCCAAGCGTTATCATTGCAGTGGGTGGGTGTTTTTTTCAACAGTCCACAAGACGTCAAATAAAGCGCGTGCATCCATAATAAAACGTGCCTCACACAGCTCCGAGGCCTGAATAAAGGCCTCCTGTAGCGAATCCATGCGTTTTTGTAGGAAAAATATCCATTTTTCAAACGTAATAAACACTTTTCTCTCACTTGCTGACTGTCGTACGTGGAAGCCGTTCCGGCAGATGATGTAGGACATATGTGCAGCGCGCGGCTCTAAGATATGTTAGTCTCGCGAGTTTGTTTACAGGAGCAAAGGAAGCAAAGTTTCCTTACTTTAGCAAAGTAAAATCAGTCTCCTCTTGGCTTATATCGAAATCCTCCGACATTTTTCTTTACAAATCCTAGGTTTTTTTCTTCTAATTCATGACCGCCATTTTGTTTTGTTCTCTCTCCGTGTTCGTCACTAATCACGCTACGCCAACATCCTACACTCTAAAAAAAAATGGTGCTATATAGCACTAAAAGTGGTTCTTTGGCTCGTAATCATAGGGGAACCACTTTTGGTGCTGTATAGCACCAAATCTTGGTGCTTCAGTGGTTCTTCAGCGGTTTTCACCGGTTCTTTGGCATGACTGAGGGGCTATATAGCACCGCTACCATATACAGAACCTGTTAAGCTCCTGTATGGTTCTTCAGTGGCTCTTCATTGGTTCTTTGGGGTGATTAAGGTGCTACATAGCACCACTGCCGTACGAAGAACCTGTTAAGCCCCTTTAAAGGTTCTTCACGAGCCAAAGAACCACTGTTGTTGCTGTTTAGCACCATTTTTGTTGAAGAAATACAATGCAATATGGCACCTCTTATGGTTCTACATAGCACAATTTGACAAAGGTGCTGTATAGCACCTTTAAAGATATGTTGGTATATAGCACCAAAAGTGGTTCCCCTATGATTACGAGCCAAGAACCACTTTTTTTTAGAGTGTACATCATCCGCCGGAGCGGCTTCCGCGTACCACAGTTAGATGAAGTGAGAGAGAAGTGTTTATTACATTTGAAATATGGATATTTTTCTTACAAAAACACATGGATTCGCTACAGGAGGCCTTTATTCAGGCTCCGGAGCTGTGTGAGGCACGTTTTATTATGGATGCATGTGCTTTATTTGACGTCTTGTGGACTGTTGAAAAAAAACACCCACCCATTGCAATGATAGCGCTTGGAGGGGCCAGGACAATTTTTAATATAACTCCGATTGGATTCGTCTGAAAGAAGAAAGGCATATACACCTAGGATGCCTCGAGGGTGAGTAAAACACAGGCTAATTTTCATTTTTGGGTGAACTAACCCTTTAAACTATATTTATCTTGGATATCCAAGATAAAATCTAAGGATTGTTGTCTGGACAATCTGTTTGATTGTTAACTTTTGATAATGTGACATATTTTGATATTTATATTACTTTCAGATAAAAGAACTCAGAATTCATTTAGGATTCATTTGAACATTGGGGGGTTGTGGGGGATATTGGAGTGCTTTCCATTTATATTCTGTTTATTAATTTAGGAAAACTTGCACTTGTTCAGAGTTAGTGCTTTGATGAGCAATCATAAAAAGTTCATCAGATGCATGAGTCATGAATTCTCAGAAACCCTGTAGCGCTTAATGCTTAATTTAGGCACATTTTAAATTCCTTTCAACATTGATTGGGGACAATTCACTTCCTTCCTAAATCTACTTTTTAATGTAACTGCAAGTCAGATTTCTTTTACAAAAAGCCTCAGTTCCTTATTGCAAATCAGTTTGCTTCTCAAGTTCTAAATTGTGCTAAAATACATTCACTTCATAGATATTTTCGTGAGTGAATTGTAGTGGAATCTGTACGTGTTTCATAGGCTGTTCAATGCTTTGTTTCGCATTATAATAAATTAGGCTAGCCTAATTAAAGACCAGTGGTTGAAACCAGCAAATCCTTGATCAGATGTAGCATCATCTGTAGTTGTTTACAGTTGTACTTTAGAAAATTAATTTATAATGTTGATACAGATTGCTTTTGTGGTGTTGTTTGCTTGACATTAGTGCAGTTGTGCATCAAGCATTGTTTTTGCTGTTTAACTAGTTTCTAATCACTATGTCAAGAAATACCACAAAAAAAAAAAAAAACCTGGATAGAAAGGAGATAGAAGGAAGCCATTTTTATGGTGCCACATGGTGATGGAAATAATATAAGATGGAAGGGAAAACTCCGATTGATAGCATTGGAAAAAAAAAAATCCCATATATTTTTACCATAACACAATTTAAAGACTTTATACATTTCTACAGTCACATAATACTTGCCATCTTTTTAGAGACTTTCTTGTCTTTCACTAAACTCATGCATCGTGTACAGTTAATGCTTAGGTTTGTTCTGCCAAGCGAATGAAATAAAAGTAAAATGTAAAATGTGACACCTAATTGATCATGCAAATAAATACATGAAAGGGGACAAAATCAGACAAATCGTAACAGTACAATCATACAGAGCAGATTTTATTTTTCTTTCTTTCTTTTTTGCTTGTTTTCTTTCTAGCATGTGTAGAGCGGTAGCAGTTGTGCTGGTAATTCAGCACAATCCCTTGGCATGAATTGTTGTAGTAGTTTTAGAAATGTGAATGTTGGTGTGTTATTGTCACTCTCCAATGTCCCTGTATTTTTTTGGCTGGAACAAGTCCATGACACAGAATGTACTTGTATTAAAGCAGCAGAGAGGAACTCCAGAGACAGGGAGAGGTCAAGCACACTGACCGTACCTGAGAGACAGGCAGCCATACAGCATCGCTCGCGGTCAGTATCCCCACACAGAGAAGACCAATGCAGAGCCCGCTCTCGACCTGCACATGTCCCTATGCAGAGGTGAGCCACATCAACTGGATACCACAACCTAGCTGACCAATCATAGCAACAACTTAACAAAGGATCCATTATTTTATATTATTATTATTATTATATTGAAATCATATATAATAATTATTGATTATTATTATTATTATTTTACTATTGAAAGTCATTGTCTTTTTCTTTCTGTCTTTTTTCTTATAAGCAGTTGTTGATTAATAATTCCTTTTTTATCGGCTAATTTACACACACATGAATGAACATTCACTATTAAAAACCCAACTATTGCTAAAAATTGGCTTAAAGGGATAGTTTACCCAAAAATATAAAATAAAATTCAGTCATTAATTACTCAACCTCATTTCATTCCAAACCCAAACCTTTGTTTATTTTTGGAACACAAATTAAGAAATTTTTGATGAAATCCAAGAGCTTTCTGACCCTGCATAGACAGCAATGCAACTGAAACGTTCAAGGCCCAGAAAGGGAGTAAAGACATTGTTAAAACAGTGCATGTGACATCAGTGGTTCAACCGTAATTTTATAAAGCTACAAGAATACTTTTCGTGTGCAAAGAAAACAAAAATAATGACTTTATTCAACAATTTCCTCTCTTCCGTGTCGGTCTTCAATAATAATGAAAACATTTTAACAGTGTTCATGCAAAATCTCTTTCATCAGACACAGCATAGAGCTCATTCTTGCACACATTTGAATGTAATGCTGATATAGGTGATACAGTTGTGTGAAGTGTCTTGTCCTATAGATGGTGATTTATGTGTGATGTACGACTCATCGCTCTTCATCCTTTTCTCAGGAGTCTGGATGAGATCCACAAAAACCGCCATCATTCCTACTCTCCCTCTCACTACCACGACTCCCACCAGGAACATCGCTCCGGAGATTCTGACTATGAATATTCAGAGGACAGGTATCGCTATTCTAGTGCTTAATGCTCCAAATGCATATGTAAAATGTGTGTGTGTATTTGTGGATAAACACTTTAGCACTTTGCATAATCGTATGCTTTAGCTATAGTGAACTGTATGTTTTTATTCACACCTAGATCTTTGTACTCTTAATGATAAATAGCATCAGGAACATTTGATGTTTTAGAACAGAGTTTGATGTGATTTTCATGTTGTGTCAACAAAATGTTTTATGCTGTTGCTCTACTAAATACTAATACTACTAATATGACTAACAGTCATAGTTTTTAGTCCATTCCCATTAATAATAGTACAAATATTGCTAAATACATGTCTATCATTTTTTTGTACACATATTCCGTTTTCTTTCTTTTCTTTTTCCTCACCATCCTCTTACTTTTGTTTTATGTTTGGTTGTCAAACTGTCAATGTGTCACCATCACCATGGCAAACTCAGCGAGGTGCTGGAGATGCACAGATCAATCCGAGGTGGGAGTGCTGAGTGCCTGCATACAAACAGGTAAAAATCCAGAGCTGCCACTTTGAGTTACCTGTATCCCAGAATGCCTTGCTTTTCTATGTTTCTTGACAATTTTAAAGCATACAAATCTTATGGTGATGACATAAATATAAAAAGAGAATACAGAGCAAAACTTTTTTTATTTTGTGCCTGATTCAAGCATATTTGAGTTCATTTTGCTTTTAAGAATTTACATGAAATCTCTATTTACATTCATTTTTCATCTGTTGTCTGTGCCTGCCATGTTAAACGATTGAAAAGATTTTTGTGTTTGCTTGAGTAATGGTTTTCTTTTTTTTCTTTTTTTTGTGCTCTTTTTGATGCCTGCTTGTTTGTGCAATTATAATTAGGAAATTAGCTAGGCACTGTAACACACTTCCCCCAAAGATGCCCTTGTTAGTGAATGGTATACATAAAGATATTTACAGGTAAGCTATTGAGCAGATTCCCATACTGTTAGTGAAACCTTTCAGACCCTTGCAGTAAATTTGTGTGCTGTTTCAGTCATTACAGACCCCTCCCTTTCTTTGTGTTGTATCTCTGTACTGTAGTTTACCATGTTTTCCCTTAAGAGCAGTTGTATTTTGTAATAATATAATGTGCATTTATTAATTGTCCACCAACCATTCAAAGCAAGTCTGCGAAATTGCTGCAGCTTTCTGTTAATAAACACATACTGTCTTTATGAAAGGGTCAGTGAATCATTGACTCATCCGATTTGTTCAAAAATGCTGAATCATTCAAGAACGAAATACTCTTGTGTTAATTTGTTTGGAACTAAAACAATCAACAGTCAAAATTAACAAAGTTGTCTCTTAAAATTTTCACATAATAAAATTAACTCATTGTTTATTGAACGGTTAAGTAATAATGACATTTGCACTCGTGATGATATTCAGGAAAAATATCAGAACCCAATAAACACAGAAAACAATAACTCACCCATTCTGCCAACCATTCTGTATAATGCAGAATTGTCCCATAAGTAAGGGGATCGGAGTTGCATGCGTGATTCTTCAGTATGACATTCAGATGAATTAAATTTGACATCTGGCATGTATATCAGTAAGTGATTATATTGCAGATTAATTTTAGCATTTAATTCAGTCAAGCAGAGTCTCAAGACATAGCTGCAGACACTCTTGTACACACCAGCATGACACCTTATGCTGTCTCGTATTCTCCTATAAAGAACCTAAGAGTGTCCCTTATTGTCTTCTTCTGAAGTTGGCAACCCCAAACAAAGAGATGGCTTCCGGATCTATTTATTCAACTGAGAGCATTAGTAGTTTCCCTTCTTGTGATGTTCACATTTAAAAAGCCCCTTTTTACTTTTACTTCATTTTTAGTTGAATTTTGCTTTCTTTTTATGTCTGTTATGCGTGCTTTTGTTTATTTCTTTGTTTCTTTCCATGCTAAGCTCTACCCTCCCTGCATGCTTAAAGAACAAACCGTCGCGGCGAACAGAGAGGGATGGTGTTATCCCTCTTAGTGCCATTCCACAGCGTGTTCTCAGGTTCACAGATGAGGTCAGCTCTGGGTAAGGGGCCCAAATCCAAACCAGATAACAATCAATAGCAAGTGAGAAGGAGCAGTGAGCGATTAAAATCTTTTGTGCTGGAAAAGCCGCAAGTATATATGCCTGAGAAATCAAAGCAGCAAGCAACTATTACAATAGTAATAATACGCCATATATGTATAATTCTGATGGCAGCCCCTCTACTATGTTAATAGTCAGAGAATCAAAAAATTAATATAAAGTATAATGCAAAAGGAGGTTACTTTAAAGAGATATTTCTACATGATTTAACCCATATAAAGTAGTTTTGCTGGTACAAAATTAATGTGTTTAGGTAGATTCAGCTTTAACCAGTTAATTTGGATGTTGCCATTTTTAGGTTACCTTTTTTTCAGTTTAATATTTATGTACGTAGAGGAAGAGAACAGATGAGAGCATTTGAAAATGGTCCCATCGGTCATAAAATGAAACAATAAACTGTTTAGACTCATTTTATGATTTTAAGGGTTTCAAGTGTAAGTATCTTCAAAACACACTACAAAATGCTACAAAAAGGACACACTGTCCCTACTGTACAATGATGGTTAATAATGTATATATTCATTGATTAATACTCTTTTCTTTCTTTCTTTCTTTCTTTCTGTACAGTGATCTTCAGCCTTCATTAGACAGAGTAAGAAGTGCCAGTACGACTTGTTTGAGACCAGAGTCAAACTTCCACTCGCTTGAAAGAGAAAGGTATGTGGAAACAGGGGGGAAATCAGTACCTACAATTACACTATTTTTACTCTGCAGTGTCTAATATCTCAAAAATATTTTAAAAGTTTGGGTTCAAACAGTAAAGACATTTACAAAAATAAATAATTAATTAATTAATTAATACAATTTTTGAGCAGCAAATCAGAATATTATAATGATTTCTGAAGGATTATGTAACAAATATTTATGTAATATTAGTGTACTAATATATTTTTTACAACCTCACCTACTCCAAACTTTTGAAGAGTAGGGTTCTTTAGCATCTTTTTCTGTAACAGTTTCAATTAAATCAGAGAAGCACCATCCTGGCCTTGAACTCCATGAAAATATCTTTCCATTTAGCTTCCTACATTCCTCCTTTTGTTTTTTCTTTTTTCTTCCACTCTGTTTGTTTTCTGGATCAGTCATTTTCCATCTCACAGGCATTCTGGCAATTTGGATAGGCCAAGCTGTCAGATAGCTAACAAGAAAACCATTGATGGCGACAGGTGAGATCTCATAATAAACCTTTGAACATCTCTTTATCACTTATCTGTTTTTGTTTTCTACATCAGTTTATGCTTATTTACTATTTTTACCTTTGTTTGTTATTGGTTTACCCATTTCAGTTTTTTTTTTTTTTTTGCTTGTCTGATTTTTATATTTCATTACATAATTTTCTTTTTTCTTTTTGCCCTTGCCCTTTTCTGCTGTGGCTGTGTTTAGACTTCAGCCCACCTCTATCCTCAGGGGTGGCAGGAGGAGAGAGCCTCCCCTCAGGCCCTTTGGCCAGACCAGCTTAGGGGGTTCCTGCCCTAACTCCCCACGAGCTGACAGGTGCATGCTGGGAGCCCCTCAGAATTTGGCTGTACCTGTAGCTGCCTATAGTTTGTGCACTGCTGCTTATTGTGATGTCTTAATCGTATAAAGTCAACAATACAAAAAATGACTAATTTCACCTACGAATCTCAAATCAGCTATCTTGTATTTATCTGACTACAGTACATAGTGTAGTAGACAGTGTTGGGAAGGTTACTTTGGAAATGTAATAGCTTACACATTCCAAGTTACCGTATTTAATATCTAATAAGTAGTGCAACTATTTCAATTACTTTATTAATGTAACTGATTACGTTTTTTTTTTTTTTTTTTCGAACAGTTACATTAATTCTGTAATTAAATGACCTTATTCCGTTACATGTAACTAGTTACTCCCCAACACTGGTAGTAGAATGAAATATCTTTTAATCACATTTTAAAATTGTTCATCTGATGGAAAGTAGTAATCAGTAATTTTTCTACTTTCCTACAAAGTTTTTTTTATTATTATTATTTTGACAAAATCTCCCTCTTCTCAGAGAACTTCAGCATGGTGGACATTATTCCCCGGCAGGGACCACATCATTAGGGCGCAGGGGCAGACAGCTGCCACAACTCCCTGCAAAGAGCAGCAGTATAGAGCAAGGTAAGCAATTCACTCTCTCTCTCTCTCTCTCTCTCTCTCTCTCTTTCTAAATACTCACAAACTCAGACAGCAGTAACCTAAAATGCTGTTACCATTCAAATTCACACCCCAAACCCATGAATCTGTCCCAGTGCCAGTTACCTTTATAAATGCCAGGTAATTTCATGGCTCATTGGTCCGTAGCCTTTTTTTATGTGGTCAACAAGTTGTTGATCTCTCTACCTTACTCCTTTCTGTCTCTTCTCATGCCATTTCTCATTCCTTCAACCCCATCTTCATGAAGACCATGTCAACAGTAAACCTGAGGAGAAACCTAACTCAGGTATCTCATTCCATTCTCTGCATTTTGCCCTAGAACTGATCACTTGCTTGTCTGAATAGTATCAGTTTTTACACAGTGGTACAGTATACTGTATATTGCTCATTCAAACTTAATAATATTTGGAACATAATGTAGTAACTCACCCAAGTTGGTTATTTGCTTGTCAACCACCCTCTTTGTTCCAAAAACTGGCTGACCATCTTTAGATTGTTTGTTGCTGGTCAAAGATGATTTACCGGTGTGAACAAGCTGATGACTAGCTTTGACCTGTTAGAAACCAGCTACCATTGTTCCAATATGTAGATACCAGCTTACATTGAAACACTACAGGCAAAACTATGGTCAATTTTGTGATTTTGGGCTTTTTTGCTTCCATAACATCATCTATCAGACTGGTGGAAATAAAACAGCGAATATATACAATTAAGTGTTTATTTTATTATATATTGTAATTGTAGATTTCAATTACAATACATATCTTTAAAAACATTAGTACTACCATGATAAATTTCAGAAGATTTTAGCATGGTAATTATTGCTGCTGCTGCACAAGCAGCATATATAATAACCCGTGGCAGATCTATACAGGTGGAGCTGGGGAAGGTGGAGGGTTTCAGAGTAACGCTGTAAGCGCTGCAAAATGCTCTAGTGAATGCTAACCAGCTATTTCAATGTAAAGTAGCAAGCTTATTGGCTGCAACATGAACCAATCAGCTTGTGCCAAGTAGATTAACGCTGTGGATATCATCAATTTGCGTTAACATTCTGTGATATCTAGTGTTTCATGACAGAACGTTTTTTCTTCTTTCTTTCTCCTGCACTCACATCTGTATTCTGAAGGTTTTTACAGGCGGGTTTGTTCATATAACATTCACTTGATTTATATAACATTTTATTCCCAAAAAAAGTTTTTTTTTCTCTGGCTGTAGACTGTATTTTCGGATTTATAGAGCCATAAATATAGAAATACAAAATTCCTTTTTGTAAAAACCTTTAATATTGTAACACTTTAAGCTGGATTTTCAAGCAGGGAAGATTTAATATTCATTTCCATCGAAAGTAATAATGTTAACAGGCAGAGATGTCGACTGTTGTCCAAATGTTCTTATTTCATTTTTAATTAACACTCTTTTTGTGCTACTTTAAATTATATTATTTTGTCCCCTGTTCCATTTTTCTGCTTTTTTCCCCTTTCTGTCTTGATGTAGCACTGGCAGTGGAAGAGCGGGCTCGTCAGTTGCAAATGAGAGTACATTCCTATCGGCCAGGCTCTTCTGCCAGCTCTGGTCACGACCCAGAGGCAGAGCTCAAAAACAGGAGAGATGTGAGTGTTAAACTGCTTTTCAGGTCTCCAACTCATGTGTCTGGCAGTACTGTTATGTATGCCAGGTTTTTAATTCCTATTAAAGATTTTTTTTTCTTGTCTTTGATGGTTTAGATGTATAAGGATCAGAGGAGGAGTTGTGATAACATGTCCGCGAGGTCATCAGACAGTGACATGAGCGATGCATCAGCTATCTCCCGTGCAAGCAGTGCCTCACGGCTGAGCGCCACCAGCTACATGTCCATTCAGTCTGAGAGACCACATGGGAGAATCAGGTTAGCCTATTAAGAAACACATGGGATCCAAATTTAACACTCGACAAGTGTGTTAAACTGTTTAAAAAAAGTATAAATTGGCAGTCGCTGTTAACTTTATTAGAAAATGCAACATAATACGTGGTTGTAAAAAATGATAGTGTGAGACTCTCTGATATTAAGCTACACAAATCAAAATTATAAATCATCAAAAAATGTCTTCTAATGACTAGAAGTTTATCTAGGATGTCTAAAATGTTTTTGCAGGTTCCAAAAATAGTTGTAATTAGATTATGTTACAATTTAAAATACTCATAATCAGATTACTGTTATTTTTTATTAATTACATGATTACTTAATATTAAAATAATGCAGTAAATTATTCATAATTCACTGATTCTCCACAATTCTTCTCTTTTATCTATTAAATTTGATATTTTTAAAATTTTACTAATTATTAGCTTTATTAGCATCAGTTTATTACAAACCTGTTGCACTTCCTTCACAACACCCAGTTTGGGAAAGCCTGACTTTATGTAATGTTTCTTACACTTCATGTTATTGATAACAAATAATGGAATAAGTTTTCTTTCTCTTTGTATTTAAATATAAATATGGATACAAGATTTTCATATTGAAGTCAATGTGATAAAAGGCGTAGGTAAAAAAAAAAAAATCTAAAAATAATCAAAAATAGTTATCTAAAATTTGTAATGTAATAGATTACTATCTTTTTTTTTGCTTCACTCTTAATTGCCAGTTGGGGTTAAAATTTTGGATTGATTTTGGGTTTATTTTGGACCCTACACACGCAAATGGTATATTCTGCCTAGGTCTGTGAAGACAAGATTTAGATCAGAATGCACACATGTATATGTGTGTATAGGACATGAAAGTCAATGAAAAGTAGTTTTTGTACTTTTTGGTCTTTCTTTCTCTTTAGCACTCTGCTATTTTTCCTTTCTCTGAAAAAAAATCACATTCTGTTCCATCACCTCAAAATTATATTAACATTCACTAGGATAGCTTATTTATCTTCCTCTACTACAACAATCGTAATATTTCTCCCTAGAAAAATTGTAAAATTATTCTATACAAAGCAGCAATTAATCAATTCAGGTCACAAAAAATGATGTGTGTCCTCAGATTGTGATATTTCTTTGTTTGTTATTAGCCGTGTGTTTAACATTTGCATGCTCCTAGCTGTCTGTCTTGTGCATGGCTTGTTAAATTTTTATTTTCTGCATGATTTACTTTCTTTGCTATTATGGCTTGTGCTCTATTGCATGCATGCATATTGCATTGGGGGTCAAAGGTCGAAATCGTTGGAGAGTTGTAAAGGAGATGAAAAGAAGGAGAGAAGGATTTCATGGGGGGTGAATGGAACAGACGACAGGAGGAGTCTAGGAAAGAGACGTTTCTCTGAGGAGCTTAAACGCAGACGTCATACGGTGGCTGGAGATGTGAGGTAACATGGACCAGCTCCCACTGCTGCCCAAGTCTTCACCTTATCCACCACCGAATAAAATTTTATCCTTACCTCATATCAGAAAAAACAATAAAAAGAGCTTCTAGTACCTTCAGTACAGGGTAAAAATTTAGCACTCTTATAATCTTATTTCTGCTGATAGCACTGTTTATTTACATGCACATTCTGCATTGTTTTACCATCTAATAATTTGATAACAGAACTTTGCAAATCCAGTAACAGCACATAGAAATTTACTTTACAAGCTTCCTCATCTTGCAGGCCAACAGACTACCACAATCTGTCATAATTCACTGAGAGTGCATGATCCCTTCGTAGTTGGCTCTTTAAAATGCAAAAGCATGCTCAACCTCACCGCACATCTGGACATATGCCCAGTTCTTCTTCAACATTTGATCCTCATTTGATGAATTACTGCTGCCATGATCACTAGAAAATGTATACAACATCTCTCTTAAATGAAATTCTATTTACCACCTACACACCATGTTTGGTAATAGTTAAATCTTAATAACACTTTTGTGAACATTGCATATTCTATAATAATTGGGATAGAAAAACAGACACTCTATGAACATCTTTTCTTTTCCTCTCTCTTTTCTGATATATTTGAGCTTTACTAACCAATTATATCGTCAATGTTTCTGATCAATTTGAAGTCACACACTAGTTATCAATTTGAATGAAGTCTGCTTGGTTCAAACAAACATAGAAAATTGACATAAAATCATTTTGGGAAGTTGCTAGTATGGCATGCTAAACGCTGTCTAAAACTATTTTACGAAGCTAATTCTTTTGCAATTATAATGCATGCAATTTTTGATTTATAAATTGACTATGAAATATTTGTTTATGTTCGTTTGTCACACCCTTTAAAATGAGCTAGTGAAGGTAAAATGTGGTTAAAAATAGTGAAAAATGTAAATGTACTTTTGTATATTCAATTTCCCTATACAGTCATTATGAATTGTAAACTAAAATATAGATGTTGAAAAAAATGAGAGAGTATTCATTTTATATTTAACATATCTTAATTTTACCAAAAAGAGGCTTCGGCTATTCATATTGCATAGGAATATACTCCTCTGCTGTCTTAAAAATAATCCTTTACCCTACATGTAGTTTGAGAGGTTCGTTGTGCATGCTTTTTGAATTCATTTGTTTGTATTCTGCTTAATTCACGTGCCCCTCTGTCTGTGTAAATGTGTGTCCTGTGTATTGTACTGTGTGTATTAGAGCCCTCTTTGCATGCCTCACCTCATACCTCCCATGCTTGAATACTGAGCCAGCACTGGATCCCAAACCCAGACCCCTGTCTGCTCACCCGTTTGTCACTACCCTCCAGCCTGTGGAAGAGAGACCCACCTCCTTACTTCCTATCCCCACCCTGTGTCCCACAGAGATGGGGTTAGGGTGTAGAGATGATGAAGAGAGTGCAGCTGGACAGTCCTGCAGTACCTTGACTCCATCAGTGGGTGCAGATACACGGCAGCTCCTCCGAACCCCCAGGGGGCAGCAGAGGACATGGTTGCACTGTCAGAGTGTTCTGCTGTGTCATAATATAGACAGTTTGAATAACTAAACATAACATGTTGCTGTTTAATTAATGCAATTATGTTAACTCAGGTGTAAATCTAGTCTTAAGGACCTCATGAAAAAAGTACACTTTTAAGGCTTTTAGTCACTATGTGCTACAAACATTTAAGTAGATTACGAGTGCTTCATGGGAATAAGCGGCCACTGTTATTTTGAAGGGATCTGCTTGTTGCAATTCTCTGATTGGTGGAGATGTCTCTGCAGAATCATGGGTAATGTACTTTTTCACCAGGAATACACTGTGGATCATGATGATATAAAAAATAATAATTTGAATGCAGTTTGATGGCTTCAGCAAAATCATATACCATTAATTAACAACATCATAGCTCACAAGTCAAATCCCCACTAGAGAAAATCAATGTGATTTTTACTTCCTGATCCTGAACCTCTCTGTTCTTCCTGGAACCAATTAGCAAGTAGCAAATCAAAGCAAGTCTTTAACTGGTGTCTTGACTACTGCGGGAGTCATGGTTCAAGCTAATTTCATATAGAGAAGCTAGCTGAAAATATGGATGTTATGTATTTTATGTTCCACAAAAATAGCTTTTATTTTGTGCTAAGGTTAGAATCAGTGATATAGTTTGTAGGCTGTGTTGTAAATACACCTATAAAAGAATAAAGCATTTTGAATATCATTTTCAACAGCGTCTTGTTTAGTGTCAGTTAGTGTCTATGACCTTTATATACTGTATCAACTAATTTGTCTCAGCTGTTCATCTCTTTTTTACTCGCTTTCTCTCGCTTACAGTCGACAAGTCAGAGCCTCATCTGGTCGAAGCATGCTAAAGAGCACAAGCGTTAGCGGTGACATCAACACGCCGGAGCGAACAGACGGCAGCCAGTCTGACACTGCCCTGGGAACAGTTGGAACCGGAGCGAAAAAGCGCCGCTCCAGCCTCAATGCTCGATTCGTGGCTATCGTGGGAAACCGTCGCAGCCGAAGCACCTCACAGATCAGTCAAACAGGTTAGTCACTGTTGTTACTCCTTTCTGCTGATGTAACCAGGGCCAGTTGGGCATTATGAGTTAATAAAAGTTATATACAGTGTTGGGGGTAACGCATTACAAGTAACGCGAGTTACGTAATCAGATTACTTTTTTCAAGTAACACATTACTTTTTAATTTACAAGAAAATATTACTAATAATTAAAAATAGTTACTTTTTTCAAATAAGTAACGCCAGTAACTTTTTTCCCCACATTTTTTGTCTGACAGCTCTTCTGTCTGCATGCTGAGAGAAATCAGGAGTAAGATGTTACTGTAGTTCTAGAATAAATGTGAACATGCATTAATTAGTATTAATTAGTATTCCTCAAAATGAATAAAAACAGTAAAATGCAGAATATGATGCAAACCTGCAATAATTAAATGTTAAAGGAATACTCCACTTTTTTTGAAAATAGGCTCATTTTACAATTCCCCTAGAGCTAAACAGTTGAGTTTTACCGTTTTTGAATCCATTCAGCCGATCTCCGGGTCTGGCGGTAGCACTTTTAGCTTAGTTTAGCATAGATCATTGAATCGGATTAGATCATTAGCATCTCACTCAAAAATGACCAAAGAGTTTCCATAATTTTCCTATTTAAAGCTTGACTCTTCTGTAGTTACGTTGTGTACTAAGACTGACGGAAAATGAAAAGTTGCCATTTTTTTGCCTGAAAGTAGTCCCCAGTTATATCATAACTAGTTACCTAGCTGGGGACTACTTTCAGGCGCTGCGTAATATCATTGCGCCTGCTGCACCCACTGTACAGCAGCAAAGTTCCTTGATTATTACGCCGGAATGAGAGTATAGTTCCTAGCCATATCGGACTAGAAAATCGCAGCTTTTCATTTTCCGTCGGTCTTAGTACATGATGTAACTACAGAAGAGTCAAGCTTTAAACAGGAAAATTATGGAAACTCCTTGGTCATTTTTGAGCGAGATGCTAACGGTCTAATCCAATTCAATGATCTATGCTAAGCTAAGCTAAAAGTGCTACCGCCAGACCCAGAGATCGGCTGAATGGATTCAAAAACGGTAAAACTCAACTGTTTAACTCTAGGGGAGCTGTAAAATGAGCCTATTTTCCACTAAAAAAGTGGAGTGTTCCTTTAAGAAACACAAATATCCTTTATGTATTTAATCCCATTTTATTAACCAATGTTTTTGCTGCTGACCCTCGATGATCAAATTCAACCATACTAATAAGCAAAAATTACTCTAGATAAACATGCTTCTTTTTTATTGATTAAGTGTGTTGAACTTTCTTCTTCTGCATTCTACTGTACAGACGGTGAATTTTTTTCCTTCAGTCTGAGGCTTATTCATTTCACTTTTGGTGTGAAAGGGCTTTTACATTTACCAAAAATAGAACTTTTTTTATATTAAAATTAAAAACAAACAAGCAAGTCCATCCCAGATTTAAAAAGTAGCGCAAAAGTAACGTAACGCATTATTTTCCATAAAAAGTAACTAAGTAACGTAATTAGTTACGTTTTTAGGGAGCAACGCAATATTGTAATGCATTACTTTTAAAAGTAACTTTCCCCAACGCTGGTTATATGTTAATACATTTAAATCTTAATGAAAAAAAATTTTTTTTATTCTTTTGCTGAATATTTCCATTCAAACGAAAAAGTTTCATATTACAGAAATTAAATTCACTGCGAGTGTTGTTTCATGTTATATTTGATTGTAAATCAGTCATTGTTTTTATTCCCATTTAAAAATGAAATATTATTCTTTTATTTTTTAAACACAATAATTACACTGTAAACAGACAGTTGTAACCTTAAGAATTTCTAAATGATCTGACCCTTAAAAATTCCTTTATATTGATCTAACCCAATGTAGTCAGGCTGATTTAGTCATATTTAGACTCTCATTTAAACATATTCTCATTTAAACAGTTAGCCTCTACCTACATTTTTGTCTCCAGAAACATCCCTATACATACAATTCACTGCAGTTCCAGCTGAAATGAACAATAGTGACAGTAAAACACCAACAATTATTTCTTTTCAAACTGATTATGATTACAGGCACATATTATTGATTAATAAGGACTTTTTTCATGGTTCCTCACTAGTAAAAAAGTAATATATGTAAAATGCATTTATTTAATACTAAGTATAGTTCAAATCTATTAACATATTTACTGACATATCACTCGAGACTTATTGATATAACATTTATAATTCAACTTTATTTGGACTTCTACTTGTGTATTTTGCAGAAATGATAGAATAGGCGTGTTTTGTCCAATGAGCCTTGGAAACTAGGTCATTTAAATATTTTCAAGATTTCTATATTAAGTGTTTTCACTAGACAACACAAGAGGGCACTCAGTGTTTATGGAACTGCATTTTAGGCCTACCTTTCCTTTTTCACTTATGCTGAATTCAGAACTGCATACTAGCATACTACTCTTACTGCCATATATCAACGTGGTAAAAATAGTAAGAGTAGTAGGATAGTAAGCTGTTCCAAATTCAGAATTTGTCTTGATTAGTATCCAGCTATGAGTTCAAGTGTATGCTTTAGCTATGGTTTGTCCTCATCAAACATGAACAGGATCTTTTCAAAGGGGCACCTGTGGCTATTTTAGTGCTTTCAGATGTCAGCACTCACTCTGCATTGTTTGATATAATAAGATTTTTCATCAGGCGACTCATGGCAGTGCCACAGAGCTTGTTCCTTTTGAAAAAGTCTTGAAAGCACATTAGAGGAGTCTAAGACCTCCGGGGCAACTGCATTTTGTTCTCTCTGTTTTATGTAAGCAGACAAAAAGGGATTTGGGATGAGGAGACATGCCCTTGTTTTTAAAAGAGATAAAGCGGGGTGGTTAACGCAGTTCGGTTAGTGTCCATCCCGGTGGGAGCTACAAGCAGTGTCAAATTATTTCGCTGTCTGCTTTTAACATCAAAAAGGATGTAGTATAGTAAAGAGATAGTGTGCAGCTTGACCAGTATTGTTTAGAGAGGACACTGATCCAACTCTTTAAAATTTTATCACAGAAAATCACATAGGAGAGATACAGATTTCTCTTTTTTCTCGAAATGAATGATACAGACATCTCTTAAAAATCTCTTTTCCTGATTGTTTGTGAAATCTGTCCGTCTTCAGAGGCATCTAACAAGAAGTCAAAGGGCAGTCAAGGGACGATCCAGCGCAGTCAGGAGACGGGAATGGCTGTGGAATTGCAGAGGAATATGAGTCGTCAACCCAGCCGTGAATCTAACAACGGAAGCATGAACAGCTACAACTCTGAGGGCAGGTAAGTTTCCTTCTGCTTTATTAGTATTTTATCAAATTTTGCATACTTCTAAATATATGCAGGACTTGAATGGGTTTTTTTTGTATATTGCACTGCATTGGTGAAGCACTTTTCCAAACATCTGTTACATATTCTCTAAAACAACATGGAAACATTTGTTCTTATCATTTCATAACAATAGTGAGTTCTTGTATGTACATGTCTGTCTCAAAGCATGGGTCAGTTGGAGCAATTTCCTGTTTCTGTAAATACAGCGATCCAGCATAATTTTATATTTTTCCATATTTTTTCTCTTCCGAAATTCCCCATCTTAAACCAAGGTTATTATTGTCTAGAAATAGCAGCCTCCTTAAGTGTCGTTCCTGTTACCCTGACAACCGTCAGTCAGGCATTGCCATTATGCCTCAAAAAAAAAAAAAAACTGTTCAGTTTGTGGGAACAAGATACCTGCATATAAACCTACAATACTTTGGGTACAATGATCATTAAAACAAGACTGATTAAATACTGAATTTTATCTGCAAAACTTTCAGATCCAAATTACTAGATTTTTAAATGAATCTACTATAAATCAGAAAGAACAACACCTGCAGTATTTCATATCAGCGTTTGTCTTGGTCAGTCCAATCTTCCCAGCAGTTCGAGTCGAGACTCAGTTCAGTGACTTCCTGGATGGACTGGGCCCTGCTCAACTAGTTGGTCGACAAACCCTTGCCACACCAGCAATTGGTAAGTTTTGTTTATTTGTGAAATTTTTTATTTTTTAATCTTTCTCCCTTGTAGCATATTATCCTTATCCCAAGTTGTTTACAATTTTTATTTATTTATATACATTATTGTATATGTAATTGATTGTGATTAATTTAAATAATTTCATTGAATTAATTAATTAATTAATTGCATAATGTATATACATATTTGTTGAGAAAAGGCACCAATGTAATTTAATATATTATATTACTGAGGTAGACAAATAGAAATAATTTAGAATTGAACATAAGCCTATCAGTGGCCTACAATCCAATGTTGTAATATTATTAGTGCTATCAAAAGATTAAACATCCAAAATAAAAGTTTTGGTTTACATAATATATGTGTGTACTGTGTATATTTATTATGTATATATAAATACTCACACATACAGTAAATATTTACATGTATACAGATTTATATATTTATATTCTTATATTTTATATAAATATATTTAATATATAAACATAACATTTTTCTGAAATATATACATGCATGTGTTTGTATTTATATATACATAATAAATATACACAGTATACACGCATATATTATGTAAAGAAAAACTTTTATTTTGGATGCAATTAATCGCGATTAATCATTTGACAGCACTAAACATTATTATTATTGCACTTGCAATTGTACTAAGCACATGAAATATTCAGCCCTAATTCAATTACGTATTTCAGTACAAAATACAAAATATAACTGCTTATGGAAGCCGCAGTATGTCGGTAATGCTTTTTGCATGAACCATTTGAGTAAGTCCATTAAGCAAATGTACCATTTAAATAAATCATTGTATTTGCGTATTCTGTGATGTCCAGGTGACATTCAGATCGGCATGGTGAATAAGAAAGGCCAGCTGGAGGTGGAGGTGATAAGAGCACGAGGTCTCATCCAGAAACCAGGGTCCAAATCACTCCCCGGTGAGTCACTTCTGCTCCATTCTGAACCCGCTGCTTATGATTCAAACTCCATATGTCTCACATTACTCAGCCATAATATAACTCATCAAGCAGTTCTAGCTGATACAAAAAGCAGTCCGATTTATCAGAGCTAGTGATACTAATGTAAGTATGCACTGTTAATATCTGCCTAATTTGATTCATTCTTTACATAGCTCCGTATGTCAAAGTCTATCTTCTACACAATGGGGCGTATGTAGCTAAGAAGAAGACAAAAATTGCACGCAAGACACTCGACCCGCTGTACCAGCAAACGCTGCAGTTTGAAGAAAGTCCACAGGGTAAAGTGTTACAAGTGAGTCATGTGGTTTATTCTTCTTTTTTCAACATGTCGTTTCACTTCGCGGCTGATGAGGCAGTCGAACGAGACTTCTATGAGAAAATGTCATTTGAAGGGCTGCGTGTCTAGTTTAAATGGATCATACTTGTGAGATTAGATATTATTAACTTTGATTATGTGACCTGAGAGAGCCATCCACTGATGAATCTGTTGATTTTCATCCTATTAGGTAATTGTCTGGGGAGATTATGGGCGAATGGACCACAAATCCTTCATGGGAGTTGC
>JAFVLL020040291.1:0-44611 GCA_021397915.2 Tor tambroides | reverse complement strand
CTGTACGCGGTAGACCAATCACAAAGGACTGCGCCATCTGACCAATCACAGCAGCGAGTGCTCACGGAAAGGCGGGGTTTAGAGAGGCTGATTCTTCGAACTGCTTCGCACGAGTCCTTTAGGAATCATTTAGAAATGAGGTAAAATTAAAGCTATTTTTTGAGAAAACTAAACTGTTTTTTGACCTGGGATGCATGTAAACCTGTTTTAGGAGACTCATAAAACAATATTAGCAACCTTAAAAATGGCATAATAGGGGCACTTTAAGACTATGCATTTATCTATCTTTTGAAGTAACAGAGTATTTTAAAGTAACACATGCACTTGTTTTACACATTTCAAATATTAAAACATTACAAAAATTTCATTATGCTTTCTGTCATCTCAGCATCACAAATATTATACAAGAAGCTAAAACTGCCTTAATTATAAAATCATTCATTCAACCAGTTCATTTAAACCAGCTGATTCATTCATGAAGGAAGTAAGTGACCATTGTCTTTTTGAAAGGGTCATTGAATTACTGACTCCTCCAATTTGTTCAAAAATGCTGAATCATTCCAGAACAAAACACTCTGTGTTGCTGGGAGACTCAGCTGTTCTGCTTTGTTTGAAACTAAAAAAAAAATCAAAAACAGTCCAAATTGATAAAGTTGTCTCTAAAAATTTTTACTTAATGTATTAACTCATTGTTTATTGAACTAAATAAATGTAACATTTGCGGTCATGTTGATATTTAGGGAAATAGCACTTTTGCTTGTGATATTTCTTAATTGTATTATGTTAATATAAACAGAAAACAGTACACATTCTGCCAACTATTCTGTATAATGCAGAATCGCCCCGTATTTAAGGCCATCAGAGTTTCATGTGTGACTCTTCAGTATGATATTCAGATTAATTTCATTTTACAGCTGTCACAGTAAGTGATAATAGCGCAGATTCATTTTAGCATTTATTTCAGTCAGAGTCTTAAGACATACATAGCTGCAGACACACCAGCATGACAACTTATGCTGTCTCTTGTTTTCCTATAAAGAACCTAAGGGTGTCCCTTATTGTCTTCTTCTGAAGTTGGCAACCCCAACCACAGAAATGGCTTCTAGATCTATTCATTAAAACTGAGAGCATTAGTAATTTCCCTTCTTGTGATGTTCACATAAAAAAGCCCCTCTCTTCTTTTGCTTCATTTTAAGTTGATTTTTACTTTCTTTTTGTGCCTGTTATGCGTGCTTTTGTTTATTTCTTTGTTTCTTTCCATGCTAAGCTCTACCCTCCCTGCATGCTTAAAGAACAAACCGTCACGGCGAACAGAGAGGGATGGCGTTATCCCTCTTAGTGCCATTCCACAGCGTGTTCTCAGGTTCACAGACGAGGTCAGCTCTGGGTAAGGGGCCCAAATCCAAACCAGATAACTATCAATAACAAGTGAGAAAGAGCAGCGAGCAATTAAAATCTTTTGTGTTGTGCTGGAAAAGCCGCTAGTATATATTCCTAAGAAATCAAAGCAGCAAGCAACTATTACAATAGTAATATGCCTTATGCCCTCCCCCTATTACTATGTTAATAGTCAGAGAATCCAAAAAAGAAAAAGTAATATAAAGTACACTGCAAAAGGTGGTTACTATAAAGAGATATTTCTACATGATTTAACTCATGTAAAGTAGTTTTGTTTGTATAAATTTATGTATTTAGGTTGGTTCAGCGATGTTAAATAATATTTTTGACTTTAACCAGTTAATTTTGATTTTGCCATTTTAAGTTACCATTTTTTCCAGTTTAATATTTATTTAAGTAGAGGAAGAGAACAGAATAGAACATTTGAAAACGGTCCCATCGGTCATAAAGTCTTTTTAAAATGAAACAATAAACCCTTTACGGGGTTTCAAGTGTAAGTACCTTCAAAACACACTACAAAATGCTTGGTCTGTTCAGTGGTCAAGTGACACACTGTCCCTACTGTACCATGATGGTTAATAATGTATACATTCATTATGGTTAATACCTTCTTTTTCTTTCTTTCTTTCTTTCTTTCTTTCTTTCTTTCTTTCTTTCTTTTTCTTTCTTTGCAGTGATCTTCAGCCTTCATTAGACAGAGTAAGAAGTGCCAGTACGACTTGTTTGAGACCAGAGTCAAACTTCCATTCACCTGAAAGAGAAAGGTATGTGGAAACAAAGGTGAAATCATTACCTAAAAGTACACTATTCTTACTCCACAGTGTCTGTGTAACATCTCAAAAATATGTCAAAAGTTTGGGGTCAAACAGTAAAGACATTTCCAAAAAAAAAAATTATGTGTG
This sequence comes from Tor tambroides, assembly GCA_021397915.2. Lineage (NCBI taxonomy): Eukaryota > Metazoa > Chordata > Actinopteri > Cypriniformes > Cyprinidae > Tor > Tor tambroides. The sequence continues at coordinate 42,311 of JAFVLL020040291.1, read as the reverse complement.
TGTGTATATATATATATATATATATATATATATATATATATATATATATATATATATATATGTCAAAGTTTGAAACATTACTTTTCGTTTTTTGTAATGTTTTGAAAGAAGTCCTTCTGCTCATCAAGCCTGCATTTATTTGATCAAATAAGAAAAAACAGTAATCTTGCAAAATGTTATTACAATATAAAATAATGATTTCTATTTTAATATGCTTTAAAATATGATAAAATATGATGCAAAGCTGAATTTCCATCAGCCATTATTCCAGTCTAAAGTGCCACATGATCCGTCAGAAATCATTCTAATATGCTGATTTATTATTAGAATTATCAATGTTGGAAACAGTTATGCGACCAAATATTTTTTTGGGAACTGCATTTTTTTTTTTTTCCACTATTCTTTGATTAATAAAAAGCTAAAAAGAACAGCATTTATTCAAAATATTAATATTTTCTAACAATATAAATCTTTGCTATCACTTCTTATCAAATTAACACATCCTTGCTAAATAAAAGTTTTAATTTCTTTCAAAACAATAAAGAATAAAAATTTACTGATCCTAAACTTTTGAACGGTAGTGTATATTGTTAGAAAAGTTTTCTATTTTAAATAAATTCTCTTCTTTATAACTTTTTATTCATCAAATAATCCTGAAAAAGTAAAAAAGTATCACAGGTTCCAAAAAAATATTAAGCAGCACAACAGTTTCCAGCACTGATAATAAATCAGCATATTAGAATGATTTCTGAAGGATCATGTGACACTGAAGACTGGAGTAATGGCTGATGGAAATTCAGTTTTTCATCACAGAAATAAATTATACTTTAAAGTATATTAAAATAGAAACCATTATGTTATATTGTAATAACATTTTGCAAGATTACTGTTTTTCTTCTGTATTTTTGATCAAATAAATGTAGGCTTGATGAGCAGAAGAGACTTCTTTCAAAAACATTACAAACATTACAAATAGTAATGTTTCCAAACTTTTGACCTGTACTGTATATATATATAATTTCTGAGCAGCACATCAGCATATTAGAATGATTTCTGAAGGATCAGGTGACACTGAAAACTGGAGTAATGATGCTAAAAAAATTTAAATATATTACAATATATACAATATTTTTCAAATTGTAATAATGTTTATGTAACAAATATTTAAGTAATATGAATGTAATAATATATTTTTACAACCTTACCAACTCCAAACTTTTGAACAATTTTGTTCTTCAGCATCTTTTTCTGTAATAATTTTAATTAAATCAGAGAAGCACCATCCTGGCCTTGGACTCCGTGATATCTTTCCATTTAGCTTCCTACATTCCTACATTTTTGTTTTTTTCCCACTCTGTTTGTTTTCTGGATCAGTCATTTTCCATCTCACAGGCATTCTGGCAATTTGGATAGGCCAAGCTGTCAGATAGCTAACAAGAAAACCATTGATGGCGACAGGTGAGATCTCATAATAAACCTTTCAACATCTCTTTATCTGTTATGTTTTCTACATGAATTTATGTGTATTCACTATTTTTACCCTTATTTGCTATTGGTTTACCCATTTCAGATGGGTATTTCAGATTTTTTGCTTGTCTGACTTTTCATTTCATTACATAATTTCCTTTTTTTTCCTTTTTGCCCTTGCCCTTTTCTGCTGTGGCTGTTTAGACTCCAGCCCACCTCTATCCTCAGGGGTGGCAGGAGGAGGAGAGAGCCTCCCCTCAGGCCCTTTGGCCAGGCCAACTTAGGGGGTTCCTGCCCTAACTCCCCACGAGCTGACAGGTGCATGCTGGGAGCCTCTCAGAACTTGGCTGTACCTGTAGCTGTTTTAGTTTGTGCACTGCTGCTTATTGTGATGTCTTATTTGTAGTACTTCTGTAACTACAGTACATAGTGTAGTAGAATAAAATATAAACTTTTAATCACATTTTAGAATTGTTCATCTGATGGAAAGTAGAGATCAGTCTATTTTTTTTACTTTCCTACAAAGTGGGGTTTTTTTTGTAACCTTGACAAAATCTCTCTCTTCCCAGAGAATTTCAGCATGGTGGACATTATCCCCCGGCAGGGACCACGTTATCAGGGCGCAGAGGCAGACAGCTGCCACAACTCCCTGCAAAGAGCAGCAGTATAGAGCAAGGTAAGCAATTCCTTCTCTCTCTCTCTCTTTCTAAATACTCACAAAATCAGACAGCAGTAATCTGAAATGCTGTTACCATTCAAATTCACACCCCAAACCCATGAATCTGTCCCAGTGCCAGTTACCTTTATAAATGGCAGGTAATTTCATGACTCCTTGGTCCGTAGCCTTTTTTTTTCATGTGGTCAACAAGTTGTTGATCTCTCTACCTTACTCCTTTCTGTCTCTTCTCATGCCATTTCTCATTCCTTCAACCCCATCTTCATGAAGACCATGTCAACAGTAAACCTGAGGATAAACCTAACTCAGGTATCTCATTCCATTCTCTGCATTTTGCCCTAGAATTAATCACTTGCTTGTCTGAATAATAGCAGTTTTTACTCAGTGGTCTACTGTATATTCCTTGTTCAAACTTCAAAATATTTGGAACATAATGTAGTAACTCACCTAAGTTGGTTATTTGCTTGTCAACAATCCACTTTGTTCCAAAAACTGGCTGACCATCTTTAGATGGTTTGTTCCTGGTCAAATATGATTTACCAGTGTGAAGAAGCTAATGGCCAGCTTGGACCTGCTAGAAACCACCTACCATTGTTACAAAATGTAGATACCAGCTTACATTTAAACACTTCAGCCAAAACTATGGTAAATTTTGTGATTTTTGGGTTTATTTGCTTCCTTAAAGGGATAGTTCACCCAAAAATCAAAATTCTGTCATCATTTACTCACCCTCAAGTAGTTCCAAACCTGTATGAATTTCTTTGTTCTGCCGAGCACAAAGGAAGATATTTTGAAGAATGTTTGTAACCAGGCTGTTTTGGGGCACCATTGACTTCCATAGTAGGGAAAAAAAATTCTATGGAAGTCAATGGTGCCCCAGAACTGCTCTGTTTCCCACATTCTTCAGAATATCTTCCTTTGTGTTCAGCAGAACAAAGACATTCATACAGGTTTGGAACTACTTGAAGGTGAGTAAATAATGACAGAATTCTCATTTTTGGGTGAACTATCCCTTTAACATGTCTTCTTTCAGACTACAATTACAATACATAACTTTAAAAAACATTGGTTCTTTCTCCAGCACTTACATAGTCCTATCTATATTCTAAAGGTTTTTATGGAGTGGTTTCTTCATATAACTATGGAAGCCCGTTTCTGCCACTGAATAAAAAAATAAAAAAGGTAATTGCAACTTTTTATCTCACAATTCTGACTTTTTTTTCTCACAATTGCGAGTTTCCGTGAGAAAAAAGTCAGAATTGCAAGATATAAACTGCCAATTCTGACTTTTTTTCTCAGAATTGTGAGATATAAACTCGCAGTTGTGAGAAATTAAGTCAGAACTGCGAGATATAAATCGGCAATTCTGACTTTTTTCTCAGAATTGCATGATATAAACTCGCAATTGCATGTTCTAAAGTCAGAATTGCGAGATATAAACTTGCAATTCTGAGAAACGAAGTTAGAATTTTGTGGTATAAACTTGCAATTGCGAGTCATTAAGTCAGAATTGTGAGATATAAACTCGCAATTCTGAGAACATATCAGTCTTTTTTCTCAGAACTGGACTTTATAACTCGCAATTGCGAGTTTATATCTCACAATTCTGAGAAAAAAAAACTTCAGAATTGCGAGTTTATATCTCGCAATTCTGACTTTATTTCTCGCAATTGCGAGTTTAAATCTCACAATTTTGAGAAAAAAGTCAGAATTGCGCGTTTGCAATTCTGAAAAACAAAATCTGAATTGCAAGTTTATATGACAATTCCGAGACAATACTTTTATTTTTTTTTCTCAGGCTTTAGATAGTGTTTTCTGATTTATAGAGTGATAAAAATAGAAATCTAAAATTGCTTCTGTAAAAACCTTTAATATGTCAACCAAATCAAACAGGAATCTTGAACCTTGCTTCATCCAATGTTTAGAGTTTCTGTTCTGGAAAATATGCAAATAAGTGCATATTAAAATATATAATGTCCATTTACATATTTAAACATTTGATAAAACTTGTAATATAAAACAATTGTAGTACAATGCAATCAGTCAGCTGGAGAAGTATGGTGATCTATTAGTGAAAATACTCACCCTGTTTACCTGTAGTGTATCGCCTGGATTTTCAAGCAGGAAGATTTAATATTCATTTCCACCAAAAGTAACATTGTAGCAAAAAATACTGTTTGTTCACAGATGTCGACTGTTGACCAAATGTTCTTATTTCATTTTTAATGAACACTCTTTTTGTGCTACTTTAAATGAGATTATTTTGTCCCCAATTCCATATTCCTGCTTTTTTCCCCTTTCTGTCTTGATGTAGCACTAGCAGTGGAAGAGCGGGCTCGTCAGTTGCAAATGAGAGTGCATTCCTATCGGCCGGGCTCTTCTGCAAGCACTGGTCACGACCCAGAGGCAGAGCTCAAAAACAAGAGAGATGTGAGTGTTAAACTGCTTTTCAGGTCTCCAACTCATGTGTCTGGCAGTGCTGTTATGTATGGCAGACAGGTTTCTAATTCCTATTAAAGTTTCATTTTCTTATCTTTGATGGTATAGATGTATAAGGACCAGAGGAGGAGTTGTGATAACATGTCTGCAAGGTCATCAGACAGTGACATGAGCGATGCATCAGCCATCTCCCATGCAAGCAGTGCCTCGCGGCTGAGCGCCACCAGCTACATGTCCATTCAGTCTGAAAGACCACATGGGAGAATCAGGTTAGCCTTTTAAGAAACACACGGGATCCAAATTTAACACTCGGCAAGTGTGTTAAACTGTTTAAAAATAGAATAACTATAAATTGCCAGTGGCTGTTAACTTTATTAAAAATTGCAATGTGCAACCTCTTCTCATGACGAAAATGTACCTCTGGGAACATTTTTTCGCAAGACGCAAAATACGTACCGCCATGTATGTTTCGGGACATATTCGAAGTGAAATATCCACTGGGTGACACTAAAAGAGTCTTCGTTTTTTTTTTTTCCCGGAACAGATGAACGTACATATGGTGTCACCGCAGTTCTGACTTGAAATGTCCGTTAAGTGGCGCTATAAGTCTAATGCTCCGTGACGTTTTAAAATAATGTACCATCTGCACTATACCTAAACATACCCGATAGTATGAACAAAAGCGAAAGTGACGTAAAAACACAATCGTAAGCATGCTGTTCTAGCTTGTTTTGCTATCTCTCATCTTTCAGCTCTTTCATCATGAGTCATGTTTTTCACAGAATTCCACATCCTAAGTCCAATTCTGTGCCGGCTGAGCTACTGAGCAAGCTTGTTACGTCCGGAAAGCGAAACATATGGAGCTGTAATCATAACTGTGTACGAAAACGATTACAAGTGCTGGATGTTTTACTGCCTCTAGTGTTCATTTCTGTTAGAAGCTGCAGTGATATGTACTTATTGGTACGTATTTCGCATCTTGCAAAAAAGTTCACAGAGGTACGTTTTCATCTTGAGATCAGATTGGCTATATAATACATGGTTGTAAAAATGAGCCTCACTGATGTGAAAAAAGTCTTCTAATGATTAGAAGTTTATCTAGGATGTCTAAAATGTTTTGCAGTCAATGCTGGATGGTAAGTGATTACATGTAATCAAGTTCCAAAAATAGTTGTAATTAGTTACATTTTAAAATACTCATAATCCAATTACAGTTATTTTTTTATTGATTACATGATTACTTAATATTCAAAAAAGACAGTAAATTATTCATAATTCATTGATTCTCCACAATTCTTGTTTTTATCTATTAAATTTACATTTTTAAGATTAATTATTAGCTTTATTAGCATCATTTTACAAACCTGCTGCACTTTCTTCATAAACCCCAGTTTGGGAAACCCTGACTTTATGAAATGTTTCATGCATTTCATGTGGTTAATAACAAATAATTGAAAAATTTTTCTTTCACTTTGTTTTTTTATATCAATATGGTATCAGATTATCTTATTAAAGTCAATGTGATAAAAGAATTAGGTAAACAAAATAAAAATAAAAATAATCAAAAAGTAGTTACCTAAAATTAGTAATGTAATGGATTACTATATTTTTCTTCACTCTTAATTGCCAGTTGGGGTTAAAATTTTGGATTGATTTTGGGTTTATTTTGGACCCATATACACAATATGTATATTCAGCCTAGGTCCGTGAAAACAACATTTTGGTCACAATGCACATGTATATGTGGGTGTATAGGACATGAGAGTATATGAAAAATATTTTTTGCACTTTTTAGTCTTTATCTCTCTTTAGCGCTCTGCTATTTTTCCTTTCTCTGAAAAAAAAAATCATATTCTGTTCCATCATCTCAAAATTATATTAACATTCACTTGCAATGCTCCCTCTACAACAATCGTAATATTTCTCCCTGGTAAAATTATTCTATACAAAGCAGCAATTACTCAATTCGGGTCACAAAAAATGATGTGTGTCCTCAGGTTGTTATATTTTTTGTTTGTTAATAGCCGTGTGTTTAACATTTGCATGCTCTTAGCTGTCTTCTGTGTTATGCATGGCTTGTTACATTTTTATTTTCTGCATGTTTTACTTTTCTTGCTATTACGGCTCTATTGCATGCATGCATATTGCATTGGGGGTCAAAGGTCGAAGTCGTTGGAAAGTTGTAAAGGAGATGAAAAGAAGGAGAGAAGGATTTCATGGGGGGTGAATGGAACAGACAACAGGAGGAGTCTGGGAAAGAGGCGTTTCTCTGAGGAGCTTAAACGCAGACGTCATACGGTGGCTGGAGATGTGAGGTAACATGGACCAGCTCCACCTTAACCACCACCAAATAAAATGTGATCCTTACCTCATATCAGAAACAACAACAAAAATTTAGCACTCTTATAATCTTATTTCTACTGATAGCGCTGTTTATTTGCATGCACTTTCTGCATTGTTTTACCATCTTTACTAACAGAACTTTGCAAATCGAATAACAGCACATAGGAAATTGCTCAATTCCTACCTCCTCGTCTTGCAGGCCAACAGACTACCACAATCTGTCATACTTCACTGAAACTGTATGATCCCTCCGTAGTCAGCTCTTTAAAATGCAAAAGCATGCTCAACCACACCGCACATCTGGACACATGCCCAGTTCTTCTTCAACATTTGATCCTCATTTGATGAATTACTGCTGCCATGACCACTAGAAACTGTACACAACATCTCTCTTAAATGAAATTCAATTTACCACCTGCACACCATGGTTGGTAATAGTAAAACCTTAATAACACTTACTTTTGTGAACATGGCACATTCTATAATAAGACTAATTTACATAGAAAGGAGGCAATGACAATGGGAAGAAGAAAAATAGCATTCCTGGAGCTCAAACAGTAGAACATGTCATTAACAACGCCAAGGTTATGGGTTTTATTTGCAGAGAATGCAAGAAATTATAAAAAAGTATACCTTGAATGCAATTACGTCACTTCTGATAAAAGTGTATAATGCTAAAAAAAGATAAACTACATAAATGTAAATGAAAAGAAAAATATGCTAATTATTATATTAATTATTAAATAATTAATAATTCAACAACCCTTGGATTTCAAACTTTGACGATTAAACACATAACTTGTATTACACATTCTAAGTAACTAGATAATATTTATGTACATTATTTAGTATATGCTCCTCTAGCTGAGTCTGGTTCCTCTTGAGGCTTTTTCTTCCACTCCACAACTTAAACATCTAAAATGTAATGTTTTTTTCACAGTTTAAGACATTATGGTAATGAAACCACATAAATTGTGAATAGTGCTGCATACAAATAAAAATGACTGTACTTGACTATAGAGGCACTAGAAAAATTGTATGCCCAAAGTGGTGTCTTTAATCAGACATTCTATGAGCATCTTTTCTTTTCTGACATATTTGGGCATTACTAACCAATTATCTTCAACTTTTCGGATCAATTTGAATGAAGTCTGCTTGGTTCAAACAGACATAGGCAGTTGACGTAAGATAATTCTGGGAAGTTGCCTAGTGTGACGTACTAAATGCCATCTAAAATTGTTTTATAAAGCTAATTCTTTTATAATGCATGCAATTTTTGATATATAAAATGACTATGAAATATTCACGTTTATTTGTCACAACCTTTAAAATGAGGTAGTGTAGGCAAAATGTGGTTAAAAATGGTGAAAAACTTAAATGTTATTGTGACGAGTTGGCTGCCTCCCCCCTTTCATATCATCACCACCCCGTCCCTTATTCGCCGCCCTTCACCAGGCTCCCGACGGGAGTGGGCGTGTGAGAGAGGAGAGGCGCGGAAACTAGCCCGGTCTGGCGGCGTGTGATGAGGCGCACCTGATGTGAATGGAGCCTCATCCCCGCCGCTGTTATAAGCCGGGAGCGCCTCTCCTCGGGAGACCGGTCTCTTCCCCGTGCATGCACACTGGTGTCCTCGTGGGTCCAGGAAGGGTGCGTGAGGGAATCCCGCGCCGCCGCGAGATGCCGGACCCGCGGTCCGGAGAGGACCGCACCCGTTATGTGGCTGACGGGCCAGGATGCCGGGCCACCCATCTCCGCGTGTAGTACCGGAAAGACGAGGACGTTTGCCGCCGCTCCCTCGCGCCCCGGACCACGTCGGGGAGCGCGTGTGGCCACCGGACTCCGCCCCTGCCCTGGACCCTTCCTCCTTGAACACTGCCTTCCCTCACATCCGCGTCACACGACGAGGACACCAGATTCCCCGTTTATTTGGACACTTTATTTTCCCCTGGACACTTTTTTTTTTTTTAAATTTCTGTTAAATAAAAGCCTCTCCGAGGCCTGACGCCACACCCACTGTGTCTGTCGTTTGCTCCTCCCGCCACATTTATATTGTCTAAAATACTCAGTTTCCCTATACATTCATATGAATTGTTAACTAAAATATTGATGTTGAAGAAATTAGATTTTATATCTTCATTTTAATCTTTTTATATTTAATATATCTTAATTTTACCAAAAAAAGAGGCTTCAACTATTCATATTGTATTGGAATATTCTTCTCTGCTGTCTTAAAATGATCCTTCACCTCACATATAGTTTGAGAGGTTGCTGTTTGATTTCATTTGTTTGTATTCTGCTCCATTCACATGCCACTCTGTGTCTGTGTAAATGTGTGTCCTGTGTATTGTATTGTGTGTATTAGAGCCCTCTTTGCATGCCTCACTTCATACCTCCCATGCTTGAACACTGAGTCAGCACTGGATCCCAAACCCAGACCCCTGTCTGCTCACCTCTCTGTCACTACACTCCAGCCTGTGGAAGAGAGACCCACCTCCTTACTTCCTATCCCCACCCTACGTCCAATAGAGAGGGGGTTAGGGTGTAGAGATGATGGGGAGAGCGCAACTGGACAGTCCTGCAGTACCTTGACTCCATCAGTGGGCGCAGACACACGGCAGCTCCTCCGAACCCCCAGGGGGCAGCAGAGGGCATGGCTGCACTGTCAAAGTGTTCTGCTGTGTCATAATATACACAGTTTGAATAACTAAACCAAACATGTTGCTGTTTAATTAACATAATTCTGTTAACTCAGGTACAAATCTAGTCTTAAGGACCTCATGAATAAAAATTACACTTTTAAGGCTTTTAGTCACAATGCGTTACAAATATTTACAGGAATAAGCGGACAGTGTTATTTTGGAGGGATTTGCTTGTCGCAGTTCTCTGATTGGTGGAGATGTCTCTGCAGAATCATGAGTAATGTAGTTTTTCACCAGGAATTAAGCTGTTGAACATGATTAAATAAAAAATAATAATTTAAATGCAGTCTGATGGCTTCAGCAAAAGCATATAGGCCTACTATTAATTAACAACTTCATAGCTTACAATAGATCTGTTTTTTAAGTTAAGTTTTATAAGTTACTGTTCAAAGTCAAATCCCGTATGGAGAAAATGAATGGGATTTTTTCTTCTGGATCCTGAACCTCTCTGCTCTTCCTGGAACCTATTAGCAAGTAGCAAATCAAACAGGAAATAAAACTGTGCTGTGTTGACTAGTCTTGACTACTGCGATCAGGCTAATTTCATATAGAGAAGCTTGAACTATTGTCTAAACTATATTAAACAATGGATGTTATATATTTTGTGTTCCATACTGGTTTGTGCAAAATAATTTTATTGGACAAAATTTTGTGCTAAGATCAGAATCAGTGATATAGTTAGTAGGCCGTGTTATAAATATACAATAAAATGAATAAAGCATTTTGAATATAATTTTCAAAAGCTAGTGTCTATTTAGTGTCAATTAGTGTCTATTACCTTTATATATTTATAAACTAATTTGTCTCAACTGTTCATCTCACTTTTACTTACTTTCTCTTGCTCACAGTCGACAAGTCAGAGCCTCATCTGGTCGAAATATGCTAAAGAGCACAAGTGTTAGCAGTGACATCAACGCGTCGGAGCGAACAGACGGCAGCCAGTCTGACACTGCCCTGGGAACAGTAGGAACCGGAGCGAAAAAGCGCCGCTCCAGTCTTAATGCTCGATTCGTGGCTATCGTGGGAAACCGTCGCAGCCGAAGCACTTCACAGATCAGTCAAACAGGTTAGTGTCTGTTGTTACTCCTTTCTGCTGATGTAACCAAGGCCAGTTTGGCATTATGAGTTAAAAAAGTTATATCAAACCAGTAATACTACAATACATTTAAATCTTAATGAACAAAAAATCATCCATTTATTCTTTCACTGAATGTTTTCTTTCACACGAAAATGTTTCATATTACAGAAATTAAATGCACTGAGTGTAATTTGATGTTATATTTGATTGTAAATCAGTAATTGTTTTTATTCCCATTTAAGATTATAAATTATATTCTTTTATTTTTAAAACACAGTAATTACACTGTAAAAAGAAGTAACAGATAGTTGTAACCTTAAGTATTTCTAAATGATCTGACCTTTAAAAATTCCTTTATATTGGTCTAATCTAATGTCAGGCTGATTAAGTCACATTAAATCATATTTAAACTTGAATTAAACTCAACATATTTTCATTGAAACAGTTAGCCTAAATGAGCATTAGTGACAGTAAAACACCAATAATTATTCCTTTTCCAACAAATAATAATTACAGGCACAGATTATTGATTAATAAGGATATTTTCACATGGTTTCACAATGCTGTTTTATGACCTCAAAATTCTTTTAGTGCATGAGTTATTAATAGTATAAACTAAATACATTTTGATGCCTTAATTACAAAATCATGCCTATATGGTTTTTTTGATGTAAACTTTCTTGATAGTAATCTGGTACGAGTCTCTTGAAACATTTCACAATAAAAGAGCTCAAAGACATATAGAAGCCAGCAAAAAATGGCATGGTTGCTTTAGCAAATGTGAGTTTATTGCATATTTCACTCTGAAAGTGTTGTGAAATGTGCAAGAAGCAGCGTTTCATTTTGCAGAAATGACAGAATAGGCAGGTTTTGTCCAATGGAAACCAGTTCATTTAAATATTTTCAAGATTTCTATATGAAGTGTTTTCACTGGACAGCACAAGAGGGCACTCAGTGTTTATGTTACTGCATTTTAAGCATACCTTATGCTGAATTCAGAACTGCATATTAACATACTACTCTTGCTATCTCTGCTATATAACGATACGGTAAAAATAGGAAGAGAAGTATGATAGTATGCGGTTCCAAACTCAGCATTTGTCTTGATTCGTATCCTGCAGTGAGTTCAAGTGTATGCTTTAGCTATGGTTTGTCCTCATCAAACATGAACAGGGTCTTTTCAAAGGGGCACCTGTGGCTATTTTAGTGCTTTCAGATGTCAGCACTCTCTCTGCATTGTTTGGTATAATAAGATTTTTCATCAGGCGACTCATGTCAGTGCCACAGAGCTTGTTCCTTTTGAAAAAGTCTTGAAAGCACATTAGAGGAGTCTAAGACCTCCGGGGGAGCTGCATTTTGTTCTCTCTGTTTTATGTAAGCAGACAAAAAGGGATTTGAGATGAGGAGGCATGCCCTTGTTTTTAAGAGAGATAAAGGGGGGTGGTTAACACAGTACAGTTAGCGTCCATCCCGGTGGGAGCTACAAGCACTGTCAAATTATTTCGCTGTCTGCTTTTAACATCAAAAAGGATGTAGTATAGTAAAGAGATAGTGTGCAGCTTGACCAGTAGTGTTCAGGGAGGACACTGATCCAACTCTTTAAAACTTTTTCACAGAAAATCATTTAGGAGAGATACAGATTTCTCCTTTTTCTCTACATGAATGATAAAAGTCTCTTTCCTCATTGTTTGTGAAATCTGTCCATATTCAGAGGCATCCAGTAAGAAGTCAAAGGGCAGTCAAGGGACGATCCAGCGGAGTCAGGAGACGGGAATGGCTGTGGAATTGCAGAGGAATATGAGTCGTCAACCCAGCCGTGAATCCAACAACGGAAGCATGAACAGCTACAACTCAGAGGGCAGGTAAGTTTCCTTGTGCTTTATTAGTAATCCAATTTTGCATACTTTTAAATATATGCTGGATTGTATGGTTGTTGTTGTTTTTTTTTGTATGTTGCACTGCATTGGTGAAGCACTTTTCCAAACATCTGTTAGATATTTTCTGAAACAACATGTAAACGTTTGTTCTTGTTATCATTTCATACCAATAGCCAGTTCTTGAATGCACATGTCTGTGCTAAAGCATGGGTCATTTGGAGCAATTTCCTGTTCCTGTAAATATAGCGATCCAACATAATTTTACATTTTCCACATTTTTTTCTCTTCCGAAATTCCCCATCTTAAACCAGGGTTATTATGGTTTAGAAATAGCACCCTCTTAAGTTTCATTCCTGTTACCCTGACAACCGTCAGTCAGGCATTGCCATTATGCCTCAAAAAAAGAAAAAGAAAAAAAAAAGCCTGTTCAGTTTGTGGGAACATAATGCCTGCATATAAACCTACAATATTTTGATTGCAATAATCATTAAAACAAAACTGATTAAATGCTGAATTTTATCTCCAAAACTTTAAGATCCAATTACTAGATTTTAATGAATCTACTATAAATCAGAAAGAACAACACCTGCAGTATTTCATATCAATGTTTGTCTTGGTCAGTCCAATCTTCCCAGCAGTTCGAGTCGAGACTCAGTTCAGTGACTTCCTGGATGGACTGGGCCCTGCTCAACTAGTTGGTCGTCAAACCCTTGCCACACCAGCAATTGGTACGTTTTGTTTATTTGTGAAGTTTTTTTTTAAAAAAAAGTTATCTTTCTCCCTTTTAGTATACTATCCTTATCCCATTTGCTTTACGTTATTTACAATTTTTATTCACGTCTACACATAATTATGAATGCAATTGATTGTGATTAATTTAATGTTGAGAAAAGGGCACCAATGTAATTTAAGCCATTATATTATTGAGACAAATAGAAAGAATTTAGAATTTGGTTTATTTACATATCATTGAACATAAGCCTATCAATGACCTGCAGTCCAATGTTGTAATATTATTATTATTATTGCACTTGTAACTAAATACATTAAATTTACAGCCCTAATTCACTTACATATTTCAGTACAAACTACAAAAAATAACTGCTTATGGAAACCGCAGTATGTCGGTAATGCTTTTTGCATGAACCATTTGAGTAAGTCCATTAAGCAAATGTTCCATTTAAATAGATCATTTTATTTGCATATTTTGTGATGTCCAGGTGACATTCAGATTGGCATGGTGAATAAGAAAGGCCAGCTGGAGGTGGAGGTGATAAGAGCACGAGGTCTCATCCAAAAACCAGGGTCCAAATCACTCCCCGGTGAGTCACTTCTGCTCTGTTCTGAACCCGCTGCTTGTGATTCAAACTCCATATGTCTCACATTACTCAGCCACCATATAACTCATCAAGCTGATACAAAAAGCAGTCCGATTTATCAGAGCTAGTCATACTAATGTCAGTATGCACTGTTAATATCTGCTTAATTTGATTCATTCTTTACATAGCTCCATATGTCAAAGTCTATCTTCTGCACAATGGGGCGTATGTAGCTAAGAAGAAGACAAAAATTGCACGCAAGACACTCGACCCGCTGTACCAGCAAGCGCTGCAGTTTGAAGAAAGTCCACAGGGTAAAGTGTTACAAGTGAGTCATGCGGTTTATTCGTCTTTTTTCCGACATGTCGTTTCATTTCACAGCTGATGAGGCAGTCGAATGAGACTTCTGTGAGAAAATGTCATTGAAGGGCTGCGTGTCTAGTTTAAATGGATCACATTTGTGAGATTAGATATTATTAACTTTGATTATGTGACCTGAGAGGGCCATCCACTGATGAATCTGTTGATTTTCATCCTATTAGGTAATTGTCTGGGGAGATTATGGGCGAATGGACCACAAATCCTTCATGGGAGTTGCACAAATCCTACTAGAGGAGCTGGACCTCTCCAGCAACGTGATTGGCTGGTACAAACTTTTCCCGCCTTCTTCCCTAGTCGACCCAACTCTTGCCTCTCTAACTCGACGTGCTTCTCAGTCATCCCTGGACAATTCGCCGGCACCTGCGGGGGTTCGATCGTAGTGGACTAATAACATAAAGCACAGCCTGAGAGACAACAGGACAACAATAAGAGCCAGGCAGAAAATGCGATGAAATAACACAAAGCTTTGTTAAAATCTGACAATCACTCCTGTGACTTTGTTTTTGTTTTCCTCTTTGTGGGTAGCCCGTGTTCTGCCAAATTTGTTTGTCCAAAACGAAATCGTTTGTTTCTCTCACTGTTTGTCGCGTGAGACCTAGGGCTGTCTTCACTAGCACGCGGGAAGCACCGCTTTAGGGCGACATAGAAAGCAGGGTGATATTCAGTCAAATCTTCATCGAAATGTACGTTAGCTAGTTTTTAACAGAGCATCAGAATGTATCAACCCAAAAACAAAGGTGACCTCTGACCAAGGGATTGTGGGGCCTCGGTCGAGGCCCTATCTAGACCCTGTTTGTACTGAAAGTGAAAGGTCAGGAACTTGAAAGACGTAGGGCGTCCCCTGGGGAGGTCGTCTGGAAGGGCAGGGCCTTTCTTGGTGCCTAAACCTGGAGGACCCAAAGCCATGGTCCATTTCCTCCAAAAAGTTCCTCTGTTTTCAACGTTTGTGACAGCTAACGGAGGTCGCTCTCGTCTGGAAGTTGTTTTTTATTTAGCTTCTTTTTTTAACATCTCTAGCACGTTTTATGAAAAACAACAGGTTTGTGTTGTCCAGTGTACTGTGAAAATGAATGAAAAATGAAATCAAAGACAACGTATCTGGAAATACACACATTTCTTTGCACATTTTTATTTACTTTTGTTAACTGAAACTATTACTTTATCCTACAGTACGTTGCAATACATCATCTTATTCAGTGAATCGAATTTGATTTTTAGATGTTTACACTTATCATTAAATGCTATTAAAAAGTAGATACTTAGTTCATGAAAAACACTATGTACCAAGATAATCATATTTGTGTACTTGTGTACCTTTTCCAATTTAGGGTCTTTGGTAAAGGAAATCTATACAATTATGTTTTCATCTTTTGACTAAATCTTGATACATAGAGTTTTTCGGACACTAAACTAACTTTTTAACTTTGTTTGATGGTAAGTGTTTGTGTAGACGTACATTTCTCTTTTTAATATATGTGGTTTAGCAAAAGCCACTTTCAACTTAAACTGTACCACTCTGAGGTCACAGGATTGGCCCAAACCCTTGCACATACGTCTTTATTTTGAAATAAAAATGCAAGCACAAAAGCTTGATTTTTACATTTTAAAAAATATCTAAAAAATAAAATCAAGCCAACTAGCTTGTTAATTTCATTTCCACTTTGTGTACTTTACAGAAAACAGAGAAAAGAATCATGCAAATGCAAATTCCTCTTGTGTGTCTCTGTAAATGTTGAAGTGACCAATCTGATTTTGCCATCACGAGCATAAACACCAATCATCTATAAGGGCCACTGGCCCCTCCCTCCAGTGCGGCGGAGCAGCATGACTCGGATCAGTTCCCAGCTGCATGCACATTTTTGTAAAACAGACTACACAAATGTTAAAAAGTAACAGAAATAGATATGTGTTAGTTCAACATACTGTAGGCCAGCTTGTATGTTGCATGTACCTGTACAGTTTGCTTGTACTTGAATATAAGAGATAAACCAAGAAAAAGAAGCCATTTGCTTTCACTCGGACTTCAGATCAGCTAAAAAACTAGTTCACGTCCTCCATTCGGTGCTGAATGTTGCAACATTTTTTTCTTTCCATTTTTCTTTTTTTTTTTCAAGTTTTGGATTATTGCTTTTTAGTCTTTTATATCCCTTAGGGGAAAATGTGCTGTACTGTAACACTGAACAAAAACTAACCTCCCTCATGTTTTACAGAATTTACTGTATCATAATTTACCTCAAAACCACAGAAATTAACCTAGAAAATGTGTATACATCCCATCAAGTTATTCAAGAGTATACCGATATCAAAACAGGAAATGTCAAAAATATATCATACATACATAACGGTATCCATGTTAAATATAAATGTAGATGCACAGAGACTTATTAGCGCATGTGTTGTAAATATGAGATGACCATGTGGTTAAGCCATATTTGCAAAGGGGCCAAGGCTTACTTTTGAGAACAACGATCCCAATACAAGGGACCGCTGAGCGGACACCTTTCTTATCATATGGGTCCAAATCTAGAGCTCTCACTGTCACTTTTAGAGGGCCGAACCACTCCGCTCTAAAGCTGTAGCCAGATCGTCATTTTCTCTGTGCTTTCGAGCCAAATTCTTCACCTCTGCTATCAGAAAATTTGGATTGTTTTTCTTCATGAGAGACAGGTGTTTCTTTTACTTGATCAGTATTCTTGGGTAGAGGAGAAAAACAATGCTGACTGTTTACAACTTCTAGTATGTGTTCCACTGAGATGATGAAAAAGAAAAAGTATTCACTGCAACATTTCTGTTTGTATACAGGTGTGGCTCATACGATGTGTATGTTTTATATTTAAAAAAAGGAAAAAAAGTTCATTTTTATTATTTCCAAATAAAAAAAAAAAGTGTGTGAAAGAAATTTCAACCCGATGTTTGTTCTTTTCTTGATACTTTGTATTCATCAACAGTGATTATACAAACTTAAGCCCATATATTACTCCAGATTTGAGAACGTTTGAAAGTAAATAAAAGTAATGGCTGCTTTTGACCTGCTCTTATACTTCAGACATTTTTGACCCATATATTCAATCATCTAACAGTGCTTTTCTATAATGTTAGCTCTGGCCGACACCCTCTAAGATTTGGTTTAGGAACAATAACATCTGTATGCAATCTCTCTTGTATATGACCCCATTCATGACCTTTCTGAGGACCACACAAAGTTTCCATGCATTTTCCAGCAATCATGTTTATCTTCACGGTTCATAAGTACAACAATAGCAAAAACATTAAATATTTATCATTTATCTTGATAATACTATATGTGCATAAGTACAGGCCATGTGAGTGGAAAGAAAAAAAAAATCCAACTTACAGCAGCATTATGGGAAGCTAATATATATGGGAGACTAGCTAGTTAGTAATATAACTGGAAGAATAACAAATGGCAAAAAGTTGAACTATTTCCTCTACAAACCAGTGTGTTTATAATTCATACAAAGTATTATTTTAAGAAACACCAGTTAATATCAAGCAATATTATGCAGCTTAACAAGATTTTTCGTACCACTAAAAATAAGTCAGAAGCCTCACATATTCAAGTTACAAAAGGCCACGCCCACACTTACATTAAAAATAACGTGGAAAGGCTTTTTGTATAATTTAAATAGGTATAAAACATTATAGGTGTCATTCATATGTGGGATATGTCCCCACTAAGTCGTTTCAGTCCCCACCACTTTCTGAAAGGCACTGAGAAGAATATCTTGACAAGGATGTAGCTGTCATTCTTCATAGTTTAATTTATATATGTAACACAAAACACATCTGCACCATTCAGAACATCAGGGGCCTGATTTATAAACCTTACCACGCACATATCATGATTTATAAAAAGAAAATGGCCTAAATATGTCTACACTGCGTGTATGCACTCTTTGGTGGGATCAAACAAAGAGGTACACCAACCAAATGCTTTCCATTTACATACATTCAGATCAAATATGCCACATTAAATGATCCAGAAATGTAAAAATTACATTAAGGTAAACCGTAGCACTGCTTTTGGGATATTTTTTACCCATATGATGTGCTTATGTTATTATGTTCCACATTTGTGACCCTGGACCACAAAAACAGTCTTAAGTAGCACGGATATATATTTGTAGCAATTGCCAAAAATACATTGTATGGGTCAAAATTATCAATTTTTCTTTTATGCCAAAAAATCATTAGGATATTAAGTAAAGATCATGTTCCATTAAGATATTTTGTAAATTTCCTACTGTAAATATATCAAAATTTAATTTTTGATGAGTAGTGTGCATTGCTAAGAACTTCATTTGGACAATTTTAAAGGTGATTTTCTCAACATTTAGATTTTTTTGCACCCTCAGATTCCAGATTTTCAAATATTTGTATCTCGGCCAAATATTGTCCTATCCTAACAAACCATACATCAATGGAAAGCTCATTTGTTCAGCTTTCAGATTTTGAAAGCTGAATAAAATTTCAAAGAAGGACCCTTATGGCTGGTTTTGTGGTCCAGAGTCACATTTAAAGAGCAAAATAATATTCAAATATATCAGATCATTAATTGTTTTGGCCAATAAGTATTGTAATAAATTGTTTCAATATCAAACATTCAAACAAACCTGACAACTTGGCCTCATAGAAATGTGACTTGCCCTATCATAATGGATTCATTCTGGAACAAAGATTTCATTAAAAAAATACTCCAAGTGGTTTGAATTGGGTCTTTGCACAATATACAAAAACAACGAAAACATTTTAATAGCAATTTTGAATCAAAACTTTATAGTTACTGAAATATATTTATATATTCTTTGTGACAACTTACCTCGGTCTGCTCTATTGCCATACCAATGCTGACTGAATGGCGTCGTGTGAGTTATCCTTACACTCAACAGCAGAGGGCAGACGTTTGTTAGAATCTTCTTCCGAGATTCGGCTCGTGTAATTGCACAGCGGAGAATAATGAACTCAGCACTCTCAGTATCCTGTCAGAGCTCGCTTTCTTTGCAAAGCTCAGACGTAACCCTGCGGTCAAAAAATAATTATGCAAATACGAAACATTTGGGTTGCCATAACTTTAGACCGCAGATTTTAGAGTAAATTAATAGCAAGAATTTGACAATCAATTGATTCATTCTAAAATCAAGAACCAGTATGCACGTCAGGATACTACAGAGATACACCGCATTAATGTAGGCTACTTACCATCCAAAATAATCAACAAACTCCGCCTAAAGCAAAAAGTAACTATATGCAGTTCACTTAACCTGTATTGTCGTATATTGCAGTGCAACATAATAATTGCATGTCCTTCCCTGTTCCCTCGCCAGCTCGCGTCACAGCAATTAGCCTGATACATGTCCCTGTGTTCAGCCAGTGACCTCAGTGCTCCACTCATGACTGATGGCAAGTGATGGTGCTGGTTACAACAACAGAGGTCATGGCAAGCAGAAGTGATTTCCATTGTGGGCTTTACTGGATCATTTTCTCAAGTTTCTCACCGTATAAAACGCATAAGACAGTGCGTCTCATTAACACCAGTCCTGTAGCACGCAGATGGTGAAGTGTATATTTCTATTCTTAGCCTTTGATGAGCCAGAATGAATGTGAGTCTGAGGGTAATTATGCCTCAAATGTAGACGATTGGAACTCCATCGCATACTGTTTTCATACATGCTGGATTCTGAGTCATTGGATACAAGGTTGAGAAGCAAATGGAATGCAGCCCATGATGAGCCACGTGTAAATCATCACTTTTCAGACAAATGTAGAAGGTGCCTCTTACGAAAAATAACCATTAAACATGGTTACTATAGTATGGTAACCACAAATTTACCATGATTTTGCTACTCTAACCATATGGTATTTCTAGTAAAACTGGTTATACAAATGGTAGGCTAATCAATACGCCAAAAAACATGGTTACTACACACTTACCATGTGTAGTATTAAAATTAAACCATGGCTATTGTGATGCTGAGTGCTGGAAAAATGTTAAACGGTTTAATGATTTAAAAATAGTGGAAAACAAATCTGAACAAAAGAATTTGTATTCTCCATCCTGTTAACGCTCCAATTACTGGTTAATTATTTACTACGGATATTGAACAAATCCAACGCAAGATGTTGCTTACTGCCGCGGCACACAAGATGCTCATTAGTACTGATATGCAAGGCTCTTTGATCAGCACTAAAGAGAAAGCACAGTGTTCAAGTGGTCATCAGTTACAGCTGTATGGGATTCATGACGGAATCTCTCAATTTAAAGTTAGTGTGACTGAAGCCAATAAAACTGATGGACGAAGCGAGTGTAGCCTATACTGCAGTCTGTTCCATCAGTGACCGTTAAAAGAGAATCTAATTTGACAATCAAATATACTCGAATTGCTCTTTTGCATATTAACGATGTCGGAGTTCCCGAAGATAAAAAGATGAATAAGCATAGTCCAATAATTCTTCTTCTCATGTTATGATACAGCACGAGATCAGAGTTTAACTGAAGGGGAGGGCGAGCATGCCCACACACAGAGAAAACACAGTGATCGTGTGGATTTTATTTTGGGTTTAGTCACATGGGATGTCTGACAGTTGTTATACTACGGAGGCTCTGGATAAAAGGGAAAATGTGATAGCCTAAATATTTAGCAGAGACTTTTTTTTTTTGAAAGGAAACTTTTAATAGAGATAAAAGCCTAATAGAATCTAATGTTATAGTAGAATCTAGAAATATGCTAATTACTTATTCTGCGAATTTCTGTTGGTAGGGATAGCTAATTCATGGGGCCCAATTTGTTGAGCTCTCGCGCAAATATCAATGGCTTTTTATAATGTTTATTATTATTATTATTATTATTATGTTATTGTTGTTGTTTTCCAAATGCAGCGAATCCAGAAAGCGACATAATACACTGTTGCTATGGCTACCTCCTCAAGCGAGCTCGATTTCTGTCCTGAAGGTGTATTTTGCAATAAAATGAATGTTTTATGAAAACGATGACATGTCCTTTATGTAATATGTTTAATAAAAACTTTGCAAGAACACCGTCCAGCAGTTTGATTTGACATCTTCTGAGAGGTTAAAGAGTTGCTCCTCTTAATAATGGAAATGTATTATTATTTATTTTTTTTAACATGCTGATTCCTGAAAAGGAAACCTTGTGGTCTGTCACTGGGGAATCGCGCTGTATCAGTTTAACTTTAGGAAATACGATTTCAAGAACGAGTTGTTATGCAAATAAACATTTTACTATGTAAACACGTCGGGGAAGGGGAAACGACATAGAAAATGACGCAGAACTTCTCATGTCCACATCATTATTTACTGAATTATTACCAGAAGTGTGAGATTACCGCAGACTCATAGCGGATGCTTACTAGGAACATTTACATGAATATTACGGAAACGCTTTATATGTGCTACAGCATGAGCTCGCAGAATGGCACAGTTGATTTCCTGTGCGCAGTAATGCCAAACGTGTGAGTGGAGCTACATCAAAAGCGCGCGCTGGAGTAACACGAGCTGTGCACGCAAGACTCAACTGCAGTCATATAAAGTCACTTTGACGGGCTCTTCTCGTGGGTCAGCGCCAGCAGTGACTTTATACACCACCCATTTACTGAAGTGTGTCCATACCAGGAGCGAAGAAAGTGCCGTTCGCGCGTCACGACCAGAGGTAAACTGTATATTTTGAGTCTTTTTGACATTTCGCGTTGGTAGTTTCTTGGCTCTCCCGACGCATCTACCAGAGATATAGCAATACGCATGCCACGCGTGTTTGGGTCCGCGTTGGTGATGCCATGCCCCGCAACCACAGCGGAGATGAGGCCGGCTCCGGCCTCTGGATGAACACCTCTCAGGGGCACCAAGCCGAAAGTTACGGATTGCATAATGTGGAATGTGGTAATAGGATGAAGAACAATTGTTCGCGGCCGGGGGACGGACTGCTGTCCGCATCTCATGCCGGCACAGGTGCATCGGCCACGGAAAGAGACCGGGGGAAGCAGGGCGCTCGGCTGAGTCTGCTCGGGAAGCCTCTGGTGTACGGAGCGCAAAGCGGCCGGAGAAACGCGCGCTACCGGAGGATTCAGAACTACCTGTACAACGTGCTGGAGCGACCGAGATCCTGGGCTTTTATCTACCACGCTTTTGTGTAAGTGCCGCGTTTATACATTCACAGTGTGCTTATGTGGTACTGAAAGCGTTGCTCAATTTCTCAAAGTTTTTTTCAGCTGGAAAACGTGTACTACCTGTTGCTTTGAAGATTTTTCCGTACTCTTGCCACGTATGAATGGAAACATCCCTGATGTGGAATATTGGCGCTTAAAGCAATATATAAAAGCCTATGCATGTTTCATCTAATGCAAAATCTAAAGAACTAGATGTGGATCGAAATGATAGATTATATTAATTTAGGTGGAATGTGATATTCGACTTTAACTCTGTTGTTTTTATTCTGAGAGTAATGATAATAGCAGAGTGTTCAGCTGACAGACTACACACAAAACAGCACATCATCAAGAGGGTTGTATTGTTCTTTTGGAATTTGGTCTTGAATTTGCAGTCAAAGCAGGAATTGTTGTGGAGTGAAAGAACCTGACCTGCTAAATATTCATTCAGAATAAGACTGATAGTTTGATTAGTATGTGCTTTCAGGATGGGGAAGCCCTGAAAGACTTCAGGAGCTTCTCATTTGTGTTAAACTGCGTAGCATGAACACACACAGCAGGCACAAACAGAGACACAAATTTGAAAACTAAATGTGTCTTTGAAATGAAAATTTTTACTCTTGTAATGTTTCTTTCTTTACTGTAACACAAAGGGGGAGGTTTTACAGTATGTCCTAGTTGCTCTTTTCCACTCAGTTACAATGAATTGGGGACTGCAGCTTCCAGTTTGTCATGAAAGCAGACCTGTTTGTTATATTCCAAGTCTCTTTTCATTAAACAGGCTAATTTAGCTCACAGTTTTAATTTAATGTCTCCCACCGAGTCGGGGAAGATAATCAATGCATAACAACCTAAATTATGGACCATTCCTCACACAAATCTTTCAGGTGTTACTTCAGAAGACTTGAAAAATCAAAACAGGTTTGGAAGGACTGACCTAGGGGTGAAGAATTTTTTTTTTCTCCACATTTTTCTGTGGACTGTTCTTTTAAATCCCAAAAGGGAGTAGGACAAGTTATGCTTTTGCATCATTTTCTGTCAGGGAAAAACAAATGAGCCAGGCTAATGTCATGGTCAGTCAAATTGTGATCGATCAGTTCTTCCAAAGAAATCAAATTGCTCATCCATGTGAAGTCATTTTCTATGTCATTTGATGGCATGAGGTTTTGTGCAAATCTTGTGTTCATGCACAGCCTGAAAGACAAGGACAGGCTTCAACACCTGCTCATATTATCAAACACTTGAAGGAGAAGCTCTTGTTTTCATTCCTTCAAAGCTTTGTTTATTTTTGCACTTGCTTATAAATTCTCCCATGAAGTTGTCAATTAGATTTTATGGTTTAATTTCACATATAGTCTTGCATTATATGTCCTCAGGATTTGTCCCATCCGTTTATAAGACTGAGGAGTTGAGACAGGTTATGTTTTCTCTAGTTTGTTGTTGTATGTTCCAAGGATTAGAGCAAGTCTCAATACATTTCATTCCTCACCAAGTGTTCTTTGCAAGCCCAAACACTGTGTTCTTCAGGTAATGAACATAATAAGAAAGAGTGTTGTTGTATTATGTGAGTCTGACAGAGGTAAGTCTTGCCAAAAAAAAAAAGGTTTCATTGCTGCTGTTTACGCTAAGGATTAATAAACTGGTCTACACCCTGAATATGCAGAGTATTGTTAAACAGACATTCTATTATTATTTTTATTATTAAGCAGACATTTTAGTATCTTATATTATTTTCTGTCAAATCTATTACATGAATGGTTCACAAAAACAGCTGAAGTATTAGTTTTCTGAGACCTGTTGTTTTCTTGTTGCTACAAGCAACATCTTAAAAACATCGCAATACCCAGTGAAGTAATTTGTTGGTTTGGTCCTGCAGGTTTCTCAAGGATGGCTGTAATTTTGTGTAAATTACAAAATCAGGTCAATATGTAAAGAAAACAAAATATATTTTGTCATTTAAAAATGGCTGCAGGATGGTCTTCATTTATCCAGGGTTAATCTAAATGTTAATTTACTGTACGCAAATGACATTAAGAATTTAGTACAGCATGTTGAGCAGAAGTTACAGTGCTGCATAAACTCTCTTTCTTCCAAAACCCTTTCCTACACTTTAAAGACACAACACACAGTGGTGCATTCGAAGCTCACTGGATTAACTGTGTTTTATCCCTGCAAAAGTATCACTGGGGGGGGGGGGGGGCAAAGAATTAAAAAGAATTTAAAATGATTTGACAATTTGAGGAGAATGAAATCCATCTGTACTGTTACGTGCACACCTGACTTGGCTTAAAGGTGCATTTCAGATACTAAGATTGTATCATTGTAATACAACACTGTTGTTTTAATTTCACCTTATAAGGAAAAATTTAGAAGTAATTCTTGCCGACCTTTACACAAGCTCTGTCACACAAATGCAACTTGGTGTTGAAAAATATTACATCCTAATGAAATCATTAAACCCCAAACTTCCCAGCATTGTCAACTTCCACTTCCCTCTGCCCTGATGCATTTCAGCAGATGCTGGCCTCGAAGCCTCATGAAAGTGTGACACTTGAAAGTGATTGACAGCTGCTGGAGGAGAAAGAGTCAGCAGGCACTTGAAGGGAAAGTGACACAGGCCATGTTGCCCTTGTTTGTGTCAGTCAGGCAAAGAGCAGAGCCTTTCCTCTGAGGGGCTATTAAAAATGGTGCTTATAATTTCATTCTCATTGAAAGAACAGCATATAATTTTTAGTTCCTTTTTATGTGAATTAGCCAATGTGCAGCATTATTCTGCATTCGGTTGGTCTATGGAGTGGTACTTTCCAATTGTTTGGAGACCATAACACTTGACAAATGTTTTAGAGGCTGTTAACCTTCTTGGTTTTCACTCTTGCACTGCACTAGTGGATCTTCAGGCCATTTCAGAATTTGAATTAAGTCAAAGAGACACTGGAGTGTGAGACCTAACACTGTCATATCTGACATATTTGTAAGCAGAGTTGTCATTCACCTCTTAGTGGCTATGTTGCTCTTTTTTTGCTGTAACATCTTACCATACTCTTCCCACACACACACACGCACACACATACACCGCATATTTACTCATATGCACGTCACCCATTCCTCTGTACAGCTGTTTTCAAGTAAAGTACTGCAAACTTAAAGACAACACAAGCATAAAATAAGATATGGGTCACACTTTATTTTAAGGTCCAGTTCTCACTATTAACTAACTGCAAATTCTGCCTCAATAAACTCCTAATTTACTGCTTAATAGTTAGTAAGGTAGTTGATAATTTAGGTATTAGGAAGGATTAGAAATGTAGAATATGGTCATTCAGAATATGTGCTGTATAAGTACTAATAAACAGCCAATATGCTAGTAATTTGCATGCTAATAAACAACTGCTTAATAGTGAGAATTGCTCTCTATACGTGTTACCAAGATATGTCTTTGCTCATACAATGAAAGCCAATAGGGTCCAAAACAACACTGAACCCCAATGACATTCATTGTTTTAATTAACCCTTTAAAGTCAACATGATTTGCAATTCACAAACATTACAGTATGTGGTTTAGATTGATATGGTATTCAATGAGAACAACTGTTGGTTATAATTGGATCGATTCATAAAAATGTGGGTGTTCTACTCTAGAATGGAGATGAATTTGCTAAAAAATGCCTACATATTTATTGGTTAACATTATCTAATAGCATTGATAGACTGGCCATCCATCTAGGGTGTTTTCCTGCCTACGGTGCCAGATGCTGTGATAGGCTTCAGGAGCCCAGGTGGTTTGGAAAATATATGAATGGATGTATTGTCTAAAAGCCTGTGTTGCTTATGTGCTTAAGTAGTTCCTCACTTTATGAACAGGAACATGTTTGTACAAGTAAGTGTTTGGTTTCATTTTGACTTTTCTTCTGTTGCCAAAAAGAACATGTGAAAACATCTTTATTGGGTTCTCTTTTCTTATAATACACAGAGAGTTAGTGAGATGAAAGGCAAGGTATTTTGGTCAACAGACTTTCGGTTTCACATTGAACAGCTATACAGTGACAGACATTTTAGAAGGTTTTAGGTTTTAGAAGACATACTCTGTAGTGTCTTACAAACAGACACGTGTCCCCATATACACTCATCTAAGACTCCACCAAAAACAGGAAGTTGCCGGTCACATTGTGAAACCACTCTCTGCAGCTTAAACACTTGCAGACACAACTCTGCTGATATTCACTCTGATAAAAGTCAAACTGTACTTCTCCTTCTTATGAGGAACTTCCTCTTAGTAGACAAACACCGTCATAATGTGTCGTCTCTATGTTTAGAAAGATCATGATTTTAGTAAATGAAGATTTCTGGACTGTGTTCTCCCCTGAGTCACTGGGCTGTCCCCACTGTTGAATATAACCACAATGAAACCCTAACGCACCTGCAGGTGTAGTTAGTATTTGAGCTGAGAAGAGGAACACTCTGGATTTTTGTAACAGCTACTTTCGAAACAGCTGAAGTTAGTTCAGATGAATCATAATGCATAATGTGTTTCGTGAAACTTGTAAACAAATGTCCAATGAGCGGTGCTTAAAGCAAATTCGGTTTTATCTGGATCAGATGAACATGTTACTGGCAATGTTTTATTACGCTGACTGTTGTATATATTGTGGCAGTTTAAAAATTAAATGTAAAGTAAGTGCTGCTAAAAGGTTACTTGCATTTGAAAAAAACCTCACCAATAGTGTTAACAAAAGCAAACGTGAGATAACTTGTTTGCTAAAGCAACCATGCCAGCTTGCTCCACATCACACCATATCACTGTACCAGGTGAGCTACTGAGCAAGTTTACTATGTCAGAAAAGTCATATGTGGAAGGAACCACATGAGAATAAGTCTTTATTAAGGGCACTGTATGTAATTTTTTGACTTGACTAAAGCATACCATAATATGGTATATGTTTGCAGATACTTAGGAAACATGCTAAGTTGTTTCTCAGAGAAACAATTCTACAGCCAGTTTTTCACTGAAATGTGAGTTCTGTGTCGGAATGTCTGTTTTTGTTTTTTGGTCTGTGTGATCCCACCCACTTAGGGCTGGGCAATATAGCTAAAAAATGTATCAATGTTTCATATAGGCATGGGCTGGAATGAGATTCTCAGGGTATGATAACTGTAGATAAAAATATCACTAGACTAACAAAACATTAAAATGCAACAACGTCACTTACACCATCATCACCGCATCTCATGCACTACTGATGAGGCTCCCTGACGCACACCTATCATTCTGTTGTACTATTTTTGCATTCAAATGTAATGTTTTATATTAAATTCGACTAATATTATTTTTTTATTCACAATCTCCTCATCACAGGCAGGCACAGCACTCATTTCAGCAAGTGCTGTCTATGAGTGCTGTCTGCGTCACTCATAGCACGTGCCTATAACGTGCACTATATCGAAAAAATGTTTCTATCGTTATCGATGAAGGTGCACCGTCGATAAATATCAATACTGTTTTATCGCCCAGGCCTACACACACTACTGTTTCACCAATAATATATCGACACCCCAGCACACCAGTTGCTGGAAATCACTGCGTACTGCAGCCATATAAGCCAGCAAATGAACTTGGTCAGAGATTGCAGATCTTACCTGACTTAAAAGCCTTGCATCTAACTAAAAAGCTCTATGACCAGAAGAATATAAAACGCAGGTAAATCAACTCATCAACTTACAGTGTAAGGCTCCTCGCCAAACACGTCAGTTGCGCTCATTCCTTATTGCATCTGGCAACCCGCGTGAGTATTGAGTCTGAGAGGGAGGGGGCGGGAGAAACAACGCTCTCCAATATTTCAAATTTGGACTACAGTATTTCAACCGCTAGCTGTCAATATTACATACTGCACATTTAACTAAAAATCTGCCGCTGTAATCATAATTTTCTGTAAAAAGGAATAAACGTTGTTGGTGTTTTATTGCCACTAGTGTTCATTTCAGCTGGAAACCGCAGGGAATTGTATGTTTGCCTGTAAGTTTTTTGGAGTTTTGCAAAAATGTAGGTAGAGGTACATTTTTCAATGAGCCTATGTTGGAAAAAAAACAATATGGTAGGTAGTTGATGAACAAAAGGAGGACAAAAGGTCAGTATTTGTAATTCCCAGAAGCAATGGGCACTCTCATCCAATCAAACAATTCTCATGTGGAATAGGGTTTGTGCAAAAAAAGGTCTAAGAGGTCCAAACCTATTAGTATAGGGTGACCAGACTGTCTCTATTTTTGAAGACCTGTCCCCGGCTAGAGCTCTCTGTGAAAATGTCCCCTGTTTTTCTGTATGGTCAAAACAGCCCACAGTTAAATAACACCTAGTATGCTAGACATGGCACATGCTTGTTTAAAAACATTATCTCATTGCATACAGTGTGTCATTCCATATTAGAATTTTTATTTTTGAATACATATTTAAAAACGCATTCACATGCACACACAAAGACACATACTGTGTACACTGTTAGATTATAACATTTTATGGGGAAAACAAATATATCATTTAAATTATATATTGACCACTGACAATGATCATTTTAGATTTGTCTTCAGATTTGAAGCATGCAATTTAATAAATTCATTAGTGTATATGTGTGTGTGTGTGTGTGTGTGTGTATTGGGTGTGAGTGTGAAATAAGAGACAGAGAGAGAGAGCCTTGTTTGCATGTTTCCAAATGAAAGAACCTCTCTTACCAGCTTTGGCTTGTCGTTTCCACTAGGTCCAACCCAACCCCCAATACCTTCCAAAATAAACAACCCAGTGTTAACTCACTGTTTTCATTCACCTTCATTGCTGCCCATGCTACCTGTGGCCCAAAAATGTATCTCATATACATTTATAGATGGAAAAAATTACTTGGCATCTAGTCTAATGTATGTCTGATTCAAAATGACTTTTTTGAATTATGTGCTCAAAAATATCTTCATACATATTTGGTTGATAATGGTTTAGAAGCAAAAATGGTTTATGATTTTTTAATGATGAAATATGCATACATATGTCTTGATTGAATTCGTACAAATTTCCCCTGAAATATGCCCATGTTCCCAGATAGTGGCTTTCACTGACCTCCTGATTTATTTGCAAGTATGAAGTTGGAAGTCAGAGGGCAGCTCATATTTAAGGCCTTTCTCTGTGAGAGTGGACCAGTCTTAGAGGTCAGTCATAGTTCCCAGAGCGGTTCTCAGGTCTGATCTAATCCTTCTTTGCCCTCTTCTCTTGCTCTTAACCAGTGAGAAAGAACAGGCCTTAGCATGTTTCTGTAATGCGCTACAAGATGTGCCAACCAAAACTTGATCTTATTTGTCCTCCTGGAAGTACGGAAAATTTGCTACGAGTTCCTAACTTGTATCGTAGCATGTGTGTGAATGGAAAAGTGGGTGAGTTAACCATTCCAAGACTGCAATGCATACAAGTCATGTATGTCACATTTAATTAAATTTTCCTTCAGAGCGGACTGCAGTTGAGGTGTGTAATTTAAAATACTTTCTCCTATTACTATATCCATGCATATCCATGCAGAGTTATAAAGAAAGTCATAGGTTCCCCTGAAGGCACTTTCCTTGCAGAAACATGCAGGAAAAACTTAAACAGGATGATATCATATACTTGATATCATATCATATAGTTTCTTAAAATATCAAATAATTTTACTTTTATGACAAGTCAAGTTCAGGTTGTAAAATGTCATGTGGTGCGACTCCCCAAAAACCCAATTATATTTATTATTAAAGACCCCCTGTGGTTAAAATCAAGTTTTTAACATTTACACGTTGGTCTGGTGTTTTTAATATATTTAAAGAGAAACCATGTGCAAATTCATAGCCAGTACCATTGCTGGGCATTTTTTCCTTAAAAGGATAGTTCACCCAAAAATGAAAATTCTGTCATTAATTACTCACCCTCATGTCGTTCCAAACCTGTAAGACCTTCGTTCATCTTCAGAACACAAATTAAGATATTTTTGATGAAATCCGAGAGCTTTCTAACCCTGCATAGACAGAAATGTAACTACCACGTTCAAGGCCCAGAAACGTAGTGAGGACATTGGTAAAATAGTCCATGTGACATCAGTGATTCAACCGTGATTTTATGAAGCTACGAGAATACTTTTTGTGTGCAAAGAAAACAAAAATAATGACTTTATTCAGCAATTCGAGTCATTCTCTGACGCGTGTTCACGACAGTACCACGCATGCGTGTACGTAGTAATTCCCTTGCTGTCTATGCAGGGTCAGAAAGCTCTCGGATTTCATCAAAAATAATAATGTGTATAATTTAATAATAATTTGTCTTAATTTGTGTTCCAAAGATGAACAAAGGTCTTATGGGTTTGGAACAACATGAGGTTGAGTAATTAATGACAGAATTTTCATTTTTGGGTGAACTATCCCTTTCAAGCGGCGGAGTACCAAAGACGGGGTTTGAAAACGCCCCTTTTTCGTACATCAAAAAACATATAACCAATTCCATCAACTTCTAGAGCAGGGCTTTTCACATTATTATCTCTTTTCTTGAAAATGGCTTAAAAGATTTTAAATTATATATGCCATGGATACAAATAGCACAAATTTCTAAGAACTTGGCACAGGTCTTTTAACCCTGTGTTTTAAGCCTGACATATAAAATAATACACAGAAAATGTACGCCTTTAAAAAAACTATATTGAAACAAATTGTCCTTTTCTTTGTAGTTGACTATATCTGTCAACATCTTTGTGTATTTAGCCTGGAATCAGTAGGTCTCTAGAAACTCCAGTTTGGTGGTTGTAGAGTAGCAGCCACTCTGCCAACTGGCCCGTCATGAGCAATCAACGTCCAGTGACGTTCCCTCAAACACACACATACCTACAAACATGCACACACAATGCTTCAGTTACATTATCACAAATCAATTAAAAAGACAAAATGTTTGTGCATGTGTTTTTAAGGGTCCATTTGACCCCGATCACAGAGCAAGCTGCTGTTAGTGTGCTGGGTAACTGAAGACAACACTTATGTGTGGGTCTCTCATTACTGCCATGTGTTTAATATTCTGACTTTAAAGACTAGTAAAGCCTTGACACAGATCTTACAATCATTTGTTGATGATTTTACAATTTCTATATTTCAGTACAATTGTCTGTAAGCTCTCTAAGGGAATTGTGAAAGATTGTTGATCTTGGTCTTTTGTAAGTAATAGAAAATATTCCCAAAATTTGAAGAGCAAAATGGATTTAATTATTTTTAATATGTATAGGTTATATTTATAGAAACCTCAAGTAAGGGTTGCTCTCCATCAGCCCCTGGTGCTGTGCCATGTTTGCTTAAATCAGCAAACCAAACTATTTTTTGATATTCTTTTTTTAATGAAAAGAATTTCATTAAAGAATAAAGTTATGGGAAATTCAGACCGGTAATTGTATTATAAAACAATGTGCATTGTGTGTGACTGAATAAGCATTCACACTTGTTTTGTTCAGTGTTTTCTTCAAACTTCAAATGTTCTTTTACTGTTCCCATGTCACATGTCAAATTCTCCATATCTACACATGGGCAGCTCCTCATCCACGTTCACATCCCCACTTCCTGCACCCTCCCTCATGTTGTTCCTTTCTGTGGCCCTCTCTCCTAAGCATTGACTGTTCCCAGGTCAGTGTAAATTATCTTCAAACCCTCAGTCTGAATTAAAGTCATGCCATGCGACAGGCCCAGGCGTCAGCCATTTCCGCCTAAGCTTCACACACATGCAGTCTGAAAGATCTGGGTTGTGAGTGAGCCCCTAATTGCCACTGAAATGCAGTGGCTCCATTTGCAAAAGAAATTGTGGCTTTTATCCCACTACTGTCTGATAAAGTGTCCTTCATAGATGCTAGTACAAGCTGGAATTGGTCTAGGTCCTCCCCATTGTGTTTTACTGTCCAATTTTCTTTGTAAACTCTGGAAAATGCAGTCACAGAAATGGTTGTCAGTGAGGCCGACTATAAATTTATTTATATATGTGTGCGCGTGTGCGTGTGTTAAAAAATTAATGTTACTGTGCACCTCGATAAAACACACCAGTGTTATTTTAGTATCATTGAAGTACTTTTATAGTTTTTTTTATTATAATATTTTGAATTATTGTTTATTTCTATGTTTTCTGTTTTTATTTTAGTTTAAATTGTGTTATTTTTGTCATTTTTATTACTATTATTTTAAAATATGTCTATATAATTTTTATTTCCATTTCAGTTTTAGTTATTTTAGTACATCAAGTTAAAAATGAAAAATGTTGCCTTGGCAACTAGCTGAAATTAAATAAACTATTTTATTTTATATTTTATATTATTTATAATAATAATAATAATTATTATTGTTAGTTGAAATAAAATTATAAAATAAAAAAATAGTTTATTTAATTTCAGCTATTTCCCAAGACAACATTATTTTATTAATATATAATAATAATAATAATAATAAATAACAATTCTTCTTCTTCTTCTTCTATTTCTTTTTCTTCTTCTTCTTCATTTCACGAAATGATGAAAAACAGTGAGACACAATGTAACTGTAAAAGACTAATAATTCCAAAATACTGTAGACTGAATACAAGAATGGGTTCTGTGTGAACATCCACTGGGTCTTACATGGACAGACATAAACTTAGTTGCAAAATGGTGCAATATAATTGTGGACTGTAGGCCAGTAACTGGTTTATGTTCAGTGAATTAATGTTCGAGGATTTGATGAATTAATCTGACTAAATTTAATTAAATGAACAATTGACAGTCTTTAAATTTGAGTGTGTTAAATGGTGGTGTATCAGTAAGCTGAACTTGTGCTACAGAAATCATTAAACAAAAAAATACTGGAGTTTCACTTTGCACAAAGATCTGTTATCTCACTAGTTTTGCTGGTTGCAGAAATAGAAAAAGTCTCAAAACTGCATTCCTGTTGTCACTTACTGGCAGTTCAAATTTTCTTTTGCCTTTTCCTGTTATAATTATAACCTATATACATGACAGCGTCAAAATATGTTACAGTTTTTTGATGGGAGTCTCTGCCCCAGTAGACCTACTGATGAAGCCAGAAAATGACCTTAGAATCAATCAGGAATCAGTCTCATAGCAGTCAGTGAATCATTCAACACCCTCCGTTCCACCTGCATCAACAGAGGCTTCTTCAGTTTCATTCCAGACTACAGCTTAATCCACTCCTGCTCATGTTAAGACCTCTGGGGAAATCAGAAAATTCTCTGTCACTTTACAGGAAGATAGTGTGTCATTGTTTTGGCTAGAATGCTAGAATTTCTTCCTGAATATGGAAATGTAATGCCTTTCTAAAGAGGATGTTTTGTTCAGAATTGCAAATACATGTATGCTAAGAGTCATCCGCCACCCTCCTCCATCGCCTGCTTCTGCATCGCAAGTTGTTCCATGAGTTTTAGCACTCTAAATCTAGGATTATTTTTATACAACGTTACATGCTAATGTAACCTTAGCCCTTTCAATCAAACACTAGAAAGCCACTCGTTTGGAAGTACAGTTAAAGGAAAGAGGATGAACAGCAGTTTTGGGTTGCAAATGAAGGACTTGACATTAAGTTTTACAAATAAACTACTAATTTAATGTAGTTAAACAGCAGGGCTCCACACTGTGCGTAAAATGGTTACATCTGCAACCAAAAATATTAATTTGTGAGCGATTGCTGAGATCTCCACTTGCGACAACATAAATTCACGTTACAATTTAAAAAAATATTGCATGTAGTGCCTATTTACCTGCATGTTCAGTGAGAAGTATCACATTATTTGCTGTGTTAAAATGAGACAAAAGTTTCAGTCAGGAAAGAAATGTTTTGCTGTGTTTGAGCACCAAAATGCATACGGGGAAAGCAAAGATTAGCTTTCCATCTCTGAAAAACATGTCAAAACGGAATAATATCAGACTTTTAAAAAAAAAAATCACCATCTCAGTCTGATAAAAGAGAGAGATGTAAAAAAAAACAGGTTCCAGCTGTGAGATATAGAAAAACACAGAGGATCATCTTTTCATCTCAGCCAATGAACATTCGAGTAAAAGTGCAGAAAGACATTGTAAAACTTATTGTATTCAAGAGTTTGCATGGTTCAGGTATGATAATCAAGCACAGAAAATGTTTTGTGACTTCTAAAGTGGTCAAAAAAATAGCAGGGGAAACAGATTTCATTAACGGAACAAACCATTTCAAAAAGAGATTGTGAGAAAACACAGTGATAGTTAAAAGCATAAAAGTGCTGGTACCATCGCAAAATAATTGCAAAGAGCTTTTTTCCTTATTGGAGCCCATGGGTCCTTAATTGATTTTTTTTTTTTTTTTTTTTTAGTCTGGAGAAGTAAAACATCAGTCAAGCTGCCCAGCTGAAAAAGTACCTGCAGCTACATTGCTTCCATTCTTTAAAATTTAATCAGAGACATATCTGTCTTGCACAAACCAAAATAATGTAGCCTTTCCAGTAACAAGCTTTTTTCCAAGAAATAATGGTGTTATATAGCATGACAATATGCTACATTGTTGGTTTTTAAAGCTGTAATGGTAAGATGTAGGCTTTTCTAAAATAGATTATCCTCCCTCTCATATTCAGCATTAGAAAGTCATTCTACACTCTCATAAAAAAAGGTATAAAACTGTAATTGGAGTGGTACCCTTTCAAAAGGTACCACTTTAAAAGTACTAATATGTAGCTTTAAAGTCCTAATATGTTCCTTTTAGGGGTAAATAAGGAATTAAAAATAAGACATCTTAGCTTTTGTACCTTAGGGTATACTCCAGTGACAGCTTTGTACTTTTTTATTCTGAGAGTGTAGTGAATCAGTTCATTTAAATGAATCTGCTTTGAATCGGTTCAAGTCTCCACATAGGTCTTAATTTTAGGCATATGTAGCGAACTATTTAGTTAATTGTTACTGATGTTCTTGACTTATAAATCAGGGTATGTTAGTTGTAGTTAGTTACTTGACCACACTAAAGATGTCTATTTAATAGAAATAGTGTAGAGATGGAGTTTGAGTGGTGGCATCTTTCCAGAAGTGATGTAATCAGTTGTTTATATACCCATGC
Organism: Tor tambroides; assembly: GCA_021397915.2. NCBI lineage: Eukaryota > Metazoa > Chordata > Actinopteri > Cypriniformes > Cyprinidae > Tor > Tor tambroides. The sequence continues at coordinate 6,765 of JAFVLL020040291.1, read as the reverse complement.
ATTGTGACTGACAGAAATAAATGATTCTCCTTTCAGTTTTGTCTTGCTTTGAATAATTATCTTTTTTATCATCACTTGGCTTTGTCCTTCACTTTTGGGTTCACACAGATTTTTTTTCTTGCACGACAGAAAAGATGACAAATACAGCTCTCTCTCTCTCTCTCTTTTCTTTTTCTGCTATCCATGGCCAAACAGCTGCTGACAACAGGGTGTAATCACAGACAAACAGCCAAGAGGCAATTTGAAGCCTAATGAATAAAATGCTTTTTATTCTCACTCCATGTCTCTCCATGGGAAATAGCTTTTAAAGCAACCATGGTTTAGTATCTTGACAACCCTGGCGTCATTCACCTGTGGTATGTCTGTAGGTTTAGAGTGCTTTTGCTACCATAAATGGATAAAAATATGTATTTTTATTCAGTGATTAGTTTCACACATCTTTTTGCCCAGATATTCTGACCTTAAATAAAATCAAAATTTCAAACTCACCATGTGCACACATGGTTGTACTCCATTTTCTAGGAGATTTCAGCCTCGCTTGTGCTGTTTGAATTAATATTTAATTACCTATTACATCCCTGCATGCTCTCTCAAGGTTTTTTATGTAATTTCATGTCAGAACATGCTTTGTAAATGCTTGTTATAGGGGTAGCATTAACCTCATGTTTCATGTCATCTTGATTCTTTGTTCCTTGAACTTGCTCACAGTTCTAAACAAATGAAAAGAACAAAATGATAACACTGCAAAACATTTTCACAGCTACATTTTGCACCTTGGTAAAGTTTACTCAAAACCAGTATTTTACCAATCAAAAAGGCACTTGTGACCTTTCAAAAAATGGTGTATGACTCTGTTGGTACTCAGTGATAAATAATGTGTTTTTCATACAGTGTCTCAATCACTCCTAAGAGGGTAGTTTCTGCTGACTCACAAACAACTTGGTCCTTTATTGCACCATTATGTTTCTAAAAGCGTCACTGTAATTAAATTTGAGACACATGAACTGTTTTATTGCATTTGGCTTGTTGTTAAGGTGTCTCTTGTGAATCACTTTACTTTATTTGTTTGTTTTTGTAGATCTTGATGTGAAATAAATGGTCCCAAATGCCTGTTGTACTGTTAGAACTTACCATTTGTTTGGCCATTAATAATGTCAGTATGAAAACATATGGGTTAGGGTATGTTCCAGGCCCCTCAAAACCACACACACATGCTCTCCCTCCCTCTTTCTGTCTCTCTCGCTATCTCTCTTTTTCATACACACCTGTTGTATTTGGATGTCATACATATTTGGAGTCACACAAGTTTTGCATTCCTAAAATCTTCTGGAAAGGCTAATTCAGAGAGTTAGCAATGTTAATGTTTTTAGCGGCTGTGCTCACAAAGCTTTCTGGCTTTTGTCTTTACGAGAACAGTTCTGACCAGCTGATACAATTTCTGGGGTTAATTCTTGACAATGACAAGCAAAATATACATAATTGATTATTTCTGAAGCTTTAAATGAACAGTTCAGCCAAAAATGGAAATTTACTGAAAATGTACTCACCCTCAGGCCATCCAAGATGTAGATGAGTTGTTTCTTCATCAGAACAGATTTGGAGAAATTTACCATTACATCACTTGATCTCCTGCAGTGAATGGCAGTCAAAAAGTCCATCCTTCAGTTGTCCTTTCACATCAAAATCCACCGACATATTTGTTTAAAACTGTTTTGGACTGTTTTTACTTGTAAATGGTGCTTGATTTGTGTGTATTTCTCTCCTGATGAGATGAATTTTTCACTGGAGAAAGCAGTATTTTGGACAGAGGACTCAGAAGCGGTGGTTTAAAGTTAAAAACGTTTTAATTATGGATTTGTTTCTACAAACATGCAGTTTGTTTTTTTACTTCATAAGATGTTAATTGATGGACTGGAGACATGTGGATTACTTGTGGATTATTGTGATGTTTTTAGCAGCTGTTTGGACTCTCATTCTGACGGCACCCATTCACTGCATATGATTCATTGGTGAGCAAGTGATGTAATGCTAAATTTCTCCAAATCTGTTCCCATGAAAAAAACAAATTCATCTACAACTTGGCCTGAGGGTGAGAAAATGTTTAAAAAAAATTCATTTTTTGGATGAACTATTCCTTTAACAATGAAAGAAACAAGAAGACTTGTCAACTGACACCCACCTGTTTGTGTAGTTTAAGTACTTTGTTTTTAAGGTTGTTTGTGTCCTCTAATTCCACTTTTTATTAAGAAGAACAAGCCCTTTCTCCCTCTGTTGAAGTCTTTACGTTGTTACAGGCTTGTTTTTCATCAAGTTGTGGTTTCAGATGAGAAAAGTATTTGTTGTTGGGAGTAACTTTATTTCTTCATGATTGGGTGGAGACTAGAACAAATAAATAAATAAATAAATAAATTCGAAGAACATTTTCTGTCATGCACACTGGTGTCTGCTCATACTGTACCCCTCCCTGCTACATACTTTCTCTTACATACACAAACACATACACACACACACACAAACAAACAAACATTACTGGTACTATCCTTGTGGTGACATTTGGTCCCCATAAAGTAAGGAATAGCAGGTACACACACATATTTAGACATATCTAAATACAGACATTCCATAGACTTACAAGTGTTTTTATAGACAGGCAGTTATAAATACTGTAACCTAACCCTAAGACAAAACTTACAATGCTTGCAATATAAGTAACATAAATAAATGCTTATTCTTTACTGCTTTTAACTGGCATAACTGATGAAAGATGTGGGCAGTCGTTGTCAGTTGTTGTCATTATCTATGTTTTTGATTTTCTCAAATAATTGTTGCAGCCCTAGCATATTCTATACCACATGATCACTGGCATTCATGAAGGTGCAGTGTGTCAAGGCACTGATTCAGAGATCGCCACAGCAAATCAGCAGCCACTGTTAACAAGGAGCTTTCATTAGAGTCCTAATTACAGAGAGACACCCAGCCAGAGTGGGCGGAGGGCGAGAGAGACGGAGACGGTGTGTTTAAGAGCGAAAGAGAGAGAGGGGTACTGGGAGGATGGCATGAGACTGGCAGAGATCAAAAATATTCCTGACCTCGTCATCGGCTGGAGGCCAAACATGTGATCATGTGACAGCAGCTGCAGGGGCACCTCCAGCACTACTGGACTCTCTACAGCTATTTTTCTCTTTTCTCTTTCACATCTCTGAATATATTTCGGAGTGGCTTTACCACTCTCTTTATTTCTTTTTCCCTGGTTTTGTTTCTTGATTCAACTCTTGTTTTGCTTTTACTCCTTAGCGTCTCCTTTCACTTCTCATCTGCATCTTCTTTTTTTGTCTCCTTTCTTGGCAAATACAGGACCTTGCAACCTTCCATCTGTCCACTCTTTCCTGAGGTCCTAGTTTCTGTGTTGCTCTAATTCAGCACAACAACAATTATTTATGTGAATAATATATGAGTGTGAAAGAAAAAGAATGAGGATAATATGTGCTTTCTGAGGATGGACCACCACTGTTTCAGTCTGTATTATTAGGAATAGTCAGTTCCTGAACTGTGTATAATAATCATGCTAAAAAGTTACCATTATCAAAAGTTCCATCATTTTTTCAGGTATCATGTAGCTGTTAATGTTTATGTTGCACACAGATTATATGTATATAAAAGTTATCATAGTTCATATGTTATCATAGTTATCATAGTTAAGATTTTTAAATGTTTTTGAAAGTCTTTTCTCTTCACCAAGGCTGCATTTATTTGATCAAAATAACTGTTTTAAATAACTGTTTTCTATTATAATATATTTATTCCTGTGATGTTAAAGCTCAGTGTCACATGATCCCTCAGAAATTATTCTAATATGCTGATTTGCTGCTTAGTTATGGTGCTCAATTATTGATAATGGTTCTTACTATCAATGCTGAAAACAGTTTTTTCCTGCTTAATATTATTGTTTTTTTTAGGATTCTTTGAATAGAAAGTTCAAAAGAACAGCATTCATTTGAAACACAAATCTTTCGTAACTATACAGTAAATGTCATTGCTAGGGATGCAACGATACCATTTTTCACGACTGATCCGATCTGATACCGAAAAGTCTGAGTATCGGCTGATACCGATACCAATCCGATACCAGCACAGTTTTTTTAAATCAGTGTAGAATTTCTATACTTTTGTGTGTTAAACATAATCTACTATCGACAAATAACAAATGAAAAATTAGATAATCATAATCTATGACAAAAGTACTATTATAAACGATGTTAGTCAATAATTCAGCAGCAAAAATTTTTCTAGAAAAATCATGAGTAATTTTATAAAATGTAAACATTTAGTGAAATAACATTATTTAGTGGGGAACAAATAAAAGAGAATAAGTGTAGGACTAAATCTGGTAAAATGTTACACATTGCTCTTTGTATTAATGTAATATACATTCATGAAAAACAAGTAAATATATTTATATATAAATATACACTATAAAGTTTAAATGTATAGCACAGTAATGAGACAGCAAAATATGATAGATAGAAGTCCTAAGTATTAATTTCAATTGACAAATATTAAGCAGTCATTAACATTAACTGTCAACTTTCATAATAATGAGAAATGTTTCTTGAGCAGCAAATCCACATTAGAATGATTCTGAAGGATTGTGTGTCACTTGGAGTCTGGAGTAATGAGTGATGAAAATTCAGCTTTGCATCACAGGAATAAATTACATTTTAAATTCTAATAATATTTAACAATATTACTGTTTTTACTATATTTGTCATCAAGTAAGTCTTTGTGCTTGTTAAGTTTACAATGTTAAGTTTATTCACCTTGGAAAGTAAAATTGTCTTACTGATATTTGAGATTTCCCATTGCCAGAATTTTTTATGGTGCATATCAAGTGATGTCAACCTCCTGCTCTAATAACAACTTTTAAATAACACACATATGTGCAGCTGAGTAGCCCACTTTAGCTTGTATTTGAAAGATTACTATGCAGCTATGACTGGATCCTTCTGTAGCACCCCTGCAGATTGAACACTGGTTCTAGTCCTACTGGTTCCAAATTTGTTTGTACAAGTTGCTTTTCAGGCCTGCTATTTCTTGTCATAACAGCACTGGACACAACAACTTATGTCTAAAATGTATGCTATTCTATATTAATGTTCTGTTCATAGTATCCAAAGCGTCATACTGCAGCAAAGTATCATAGTGTTAGATCAGCATGACAACTTTGTGCTTATGGCAGCATCCCAGCTGTGTTGATATTAAGTGCAGCACTCTAGTGTGTGATTTTGATAGATTAATGTTCATGTTATTGTGTTTATTTGCAGCTCTTAATCAAATATAAATTGCAGAAAACTTTAATCAATAAATTTAAATACCACTTAGTGGCCAGGGATTTTGATTTGAAGTATCCATAAAAAAATACAACATTTACTCTTAGTCATGCACTCCACTTTTAATATCTGATGTGGAAGCGTGTGTGCAGGTGTCCACTTGTTTATGTGCGCGTGTGTGAGGGAATGCATGATTGTCTCTCGGGAAATTATTTGTCTGGAAACCAGGAACTGAACTGAAGAAGGAAATTTCCTCAATGTGTTTCCATGTTTTCAGCCCTAGTGAGCTGATGAGCTGATCGTTTTAGATTTGTTCCTTTAGATTGTGCTTATATCAGCAGCCGGCAGGCAGTGCCTGATGAGAGAGAATCACAACTGTCCTAAGAAACATATCATCATGCACTGACTGGAACGGACACCCTGTTCCCTCTACCACTGAATGAAAACACACACATACGCATACACACAAATGCTCCGTTATTGCTGTACGTGAATGCTAGAATGGAATGGAATAAATGAAAACATGAATGAACGGATAAATCAATGAATACATTAAGAAATCATAGGGTTTGTGCTTTGGCTTTATACAAATGGCAAATAACACATGTTGTTTATAATATGACACATTTATACATGGAATGCATACAATCTTTTCCCCATAGAAAATTTATTTGTAGTGAAAAAAGCAAAAATGGATTTCAACAATGGAATAACAACCATGAATTTCTAAATGTTACTAGCAACCAGTTGTAGGATCAGCCACTAATGACTTTAACCACTGTCAACATGCAGCAACAAAGTCACTGGCAGTGTAAACGGGGGTTTTGCCTACTTTACACCACAACAACAACAAAAAAAACCTGCTTGTTAATTTGAGTGTTCAGCACAAAGGTGCAAACATAAATGTATAATCTTATTTGTAACTTTATTATTTTGATCGTTAAGACAAGGATTGGCATGCTTCGGTGTGTTTTGAACTTTCTGTGCTGAACTTTCTATTTTGAACTTTGTGATCACTCTCCAGGCAATAATAAATATATGTTTATACAACTTGGAACCAGAATGAATGTAAACCCCATTATATACAGTAAAATCAAAATTTATTCAGACACCTTCAACATTTCTCACATTATCACAGTTTATTCGCTATAGTTTAGAAAATGGTAATAAAATATGACAAGAACTCAGAATTAAACTGCCAGAACAAATTCATCTTGATGATGTCAGATAACTTTGATAGAAAGGTATGTAACAAAACATGGTCAGGTCAAAGTGTCAAATCAAATTTTTGGTCCCTAATTTTTATAAATTTTACTGGTAGTCCACTGTATGAAGAATTTTTGGGTATAATCTGTCACAGTTTACTTTATTTTGCTATCCTCACTTACATAAATGAACTATAGTGTCCTGCACCCACTAGTAAAAAAATATATCAAAA
>JAFVLL020040290.1:17685-23021 GCA_021397915.2 Tor tambroides | reverse complement strand
TTTTGTTAAATTTCTTTACAAAACAAGAATGATCCTCTCTACTGTTTATAATTGACTGCAGTATATGTTACATGCTCCATGTTTACATTACACTATTATTCCTTTTTTCCCCTTTTGTACAGATGATAATGAAAGTGAAAGACTAACACGTCTGTCTTAATCATTTTTGTACTGTGCTAGGTTTTAAAACAGTATGTAAACATGTGCAAATTGGCTTGTATAGTTCATAAAGTTTTGGTGGTGTTTGTGTTGAAGTGATAATAACAGAATTGATGTAATTTGACAGATGTGGTCAATGAATGCATTTTGTGTCAAAGCAATGATAAATGATCCACAGTTTAGCCACAGAGACTGATGCTGTGAAGAGTTCTGAAAAACTGACCCTAATATTGAGAAATGTGTCCTAGCGATTGTGAAAAACTGTAAAGTCATTATGCACAAAGATCTTAAAGATAGACTGGATTTCCTGTATTTACACCAAGAGTCAAAAGTTTGAAATAATGAAGATTTTTTAAAACATTTCTGAAAGAAGTCTCTTCTGCTCACCACAGCTGTGTTTAAAATAAAATATCATAAAAATCTGTGTTTAAAATATCATAAAAATATTTCACAGTTTTCCCTGTATTTTTGATCAAATCAACACAGTCTTGCTGAGCAGAAGAGACTCTATCCGGAGCGTGATGAGTCCTAATGGGCCGCTGGAGGTTGAAGCTCCATCTCCTGGGAGACTCTCATCTGACGTGGAACTATTGCGTCTGAGTTTCGCAGGAGGAAATAGTTCACGAGAGCCGCCCGTTTCCAGGGGGAACCTTTATAGGGGGCGGAACCTGAAGGGGTCAAAGGTCACGTCCGTCTGCGAGTGTGAAGAACGAGGAGCTATAAACGACTAAATGAAGGGCTCACAGTCGTCACTGACCTGAAGGAGTCTTAAGGAATGAGAATAGGGGCGGGGCGTCGCTCACGGCAACCTGTGGCTATGTGTGACATCACAGCGATGCTCCTTAAAGGGCCGGCGCGGCACCTGTTTCGACAGAGACCCGTCCTGAAGCCTACAGGACAGAACTGATAACTGATGTCTATTTTCTGATCGGCTCTTATTTTAGTAACAAGGATGGTTTTTTCATCTCCACTTCATCTTGCTTTCCTCGTGCTCCTCGTCATCGCTGTGGCAACACAGGTAGAGGGACGGCCGTCACCACGGCGACAAGATGCTCAGGTGAGGATTAGATTTGTGCGTGAAGCTCTGAGTCAGCCAATCATGTGAGTTTGGGGCGGGGCTATCGGACTGGCTGACCAATGAGAGATGAGTGTTTGGGAGACGTGTCTGAGAACAGTCAGATTAAACAAAAATTAGATGCAAAAGGCATAATTACTATTTTCTCATTCACTTTATTAATGTGGTCCAGGATTATTTAATTTAATCTAAATCCATCATTTGTTGCTTAAAGAAAGCAAACATTATTTTTTAATTTTTGTTTTGATGATGTACTGAAATAAGTCAAACTAAAACAAATAAAAATATTAATATAAAAACTATAATAGTATCCCAGTTATTATGGGGGAAAATAATTTTTCAAATGATTAAGACACAACATCCAGGGTTATTATAGTTAACTAAAACTAAAACCATTAAAATTATTTTCAGCACTTGACATAAGATAAAACTTCACTAAAATAAAATATATAAAATTTTTGTATTGTCGTATTTCAAGTTTTCATTTTCAAGTTTTATATATTTATATATTTTATTTTATTGCAACATTTCTCATTTTCATTTAGTTTACATTATGTATTAATATAGCTAAAACCGCTAGCTAAATAAATAAATAAATAAATAAATAACCAACAGACATATCTAACCCCCTCCAACTAAACTAATAAAAATTACAGAAACACATAACAAAATTACAAAAAATGAACTAAAATATTAAATGAAAACACAAAATATAAATATTAAATGTATTAAATATATTAATAAAAGCTGAAAATATTAATGCAAATTAAAATAGTATCTCAATTATATTACAATAACTCTTATAAGGTTACAGTATGTGATAACATGTTTTCTGTTCCATATATATATATATATATATATATATATATATATTTATATTTTAGTAGGTAGTATTTACAGTAGTATAAGCAAACTACAGTATGTTTGGAATAGAGACTAGGAAATTATACTGAGTACTGATTTTAAAATAGCAAGTGAAACAGCAGCAATATTCCATGATGAACACCTCAAACAGCAGAGCACTTGATAGTTGTCACGTCTTTAAAAGTAAAAATCCCATTCATTTTCTCCACAGAGGTACTGATTCTCAACAATAACTTATAAACCATTAAAAACAGACCCACTGCCCTGCTTACAGGGAACATTCTCACAACTTTCACTAATGTTTTGTTTTTATTTTTTATTTTAGTCTTACTTTAAGTAAATGTTAAAACAAAACACTTTTAAAGTAATGTTTATAGAACATTATTATTTGATATACGTTCTCATAATGTTGAGAGAAAATGTTCTTAGAATGTTTTTGTAACCTTTAAATAACATTCTAATCACTACAAGAAAAAGAAACATTTAAAAGTTCTTAGAATGTTACAAATAAACGTTCAAGTAATGTTATTTTTGGGTGAAAATAAAGTTAGCGCGATATTTTTTTGTAACCTATATTATACCTTTATTAATATTTGATGAATGTTTTCAAAACGCTGAGAGAAAACCTTCTTAGAACAACATTCTTGTGCTTATTGAACACTCTTGTAACGTTGAGAGAAAAACATTCTTGGAAATGAAAAAATAAACATTCAGATAACGTATTTTGGTTGAAAGTTGAATGTTTTAAGAAACATTTTTGTAACCTTTAAATAATGTTATAATCACAGATATTTTGACATTTTAGAAACACTAAAACAATGTTTTCAAAACATTTTCATTTTCGAACCTAAATCAATAGTATTTGCTCTTTGCCATTGCATATTTTAGAATAAATGTAACAAATATTGTTTCTACATATAGAATCAACATATTTAAATAAACAATGGATTTGCATTTGATTATATCATTTGCATTGCATCATGGGATTGTAGTTCTTTTCACCTATAAAGCCAGCAAGTCATTTTGTCAAATCAATTTCGCTTCAAATCAAACTGGTTGGTTTGATTCATGGCTAATAATGCATTAATGGCAACTTTTAAAACCCACCAATGGGCGAAATGAATGAAAAAAAAAAAAAAAACACTTAATAGAAGCAATGCTGCTGAAAAAGTGAGAGACTGAGTGACATCAGAAATAAAATTTATTATATTATAATTATTATTTTATTGCATTGTGGGATACTGCCTAAATTTGGAGTTGAATGCAAGCATACTGCTTTTTAAATAAATATAAATATATGACAGAAAGCGTATGAGTAGTGTTGCATGCTGTAGTATGAGTTATGCACGCTCTACTCAAGTGTGCGTGTGTTTCAATCAGGTCCTGCAGGATCTGTTCGGGCTGAAGATCAGCTCTCTGCTCCTGGCTCATCCAGAGGTCAGCGAGGGGTCAGCAGATGAGGCTCCGCCCCCGTCACGCGTGTTCTCGGATCTCATGGGGCGTCACAGGAAGTTGCAGGGGCGGAGCAGGAAGGGCGTGGCGCGGGGCTGTTTTGGGATGAAGGTGGACCGCATTGGGGTCATGAGCGGACTGGGCTGCTGATGCTCTCAGGTGCATAGAGATGATGCTATCACATGACCAGAGCTGGGAAGGTCACTTTGGAAATGTAATAACCCACATGAAAAAATACTATAGTAATTTATAGTAAATACCAGTGTTGGGTGTAACTAATTACTAAGTAGTTAGTTACTGTAATTTAATTACAGTTATGTAACTGAACTTAATACTGTGTATAGACTGTAGAGCATTTATATAATACAATACAATAGTGGATTTAACATCAAAATTTAAAATGCATGCTTTTTATGTACTCTTCTCACTTTAAATACTTTGGTGAGTTAATAAGAATACTGGTAACACTTTAGTATCCAATTCAGTTGGTTATTAGCATGAATATTACTGGCTGTTTATTATTACTTAAAAAGCACATATTAATGTCTTACTCTACAAGACCTTATTCTAAATCCTTAATCCTACTCAATTCTTAAACTTAACAACTACTTTACTAAGTATTAATAAGCAGTAATTAGGAGTATAATGAGACAATAGTTATAGTTACAGTTTTTCAATTTACACAGTTATTAATTATTTACTTAAACGAATCAAAGAAGCGTTTCATGTGTATCCTTGTATCATTAACTTGTCGAGGTTGATATAGGATTTAGAAAGTATTTAGTAATAAGTAATTAAATACTTTTTGGAGAGAGTAATTTGTACAGTAATCTAATTACACTGTTGAAGATGTAATTAGTAATTAATTACTTTTTTAGAGTAACTTACCCTACACTGGTAAATACTATAGTGAAGTGTATTATACTGTATATATTATAGTATTTACAACACTTTGATAATGAATGCTACAGCATATTGTAGTATTAACTGATAAACTGTAATAGATACTGTAGTATACTTTAGTTTTTAATACAGTAAACTGTAGTGTATCGTAGTATAATATACCCTATAGTTGTAGAAAGTATTGGGTAAAGTAATTTGTTTGTATTACTATAGTTGTTATATTACCACAGCAACTATATAGAATTACCACAACAAATTAATTCAGGTACTTTACTAGTATTTACTATAAATTACTAGTATTTTTTCATGTGGGAAGTTACAGTTTACAAGTTACCCTACTTAAAATGTAGTGTAACTATTTCAGTTATTTTAGTAAAGTAATGCAACTGATTTGATTACTTTTCTAAGTTTTAAAGAGCACTGATTACTGTCACTTTCACAATCCTTCTTCACTTGAGTAAAGATTATAATAATTTAATTTTAAAGCACAGCCTCCACAAAATCAGACTTACTTTGAGATCGTTCTGGGGTTAAATAAAGATTTAAAATCATAATTTAAAAGCTATGATACTGTTTTTGAAGTCTTTGCATTGCTCTGACAGGAAACACTGGAATCTAACAAGCTGATCTGAAAAAAATAAAGCATATACATAATCAAAAATAGGAAATAAAACAGTTATCGAAAAAGCATGTGTCATTAAAACTCCTGAAACATTGATGTTTCATATTTTAGAGCAGTCAATGCAATTTGGGAAAGAAATCAATCAAATCTGTCTGTGTGTGAAAATATTCAGATGTAACCCTTTGAAATTGTTAACATTTTCATGTAATTTAATTACACTTTTTTTTTCTCAGTAACTGTAACTGATTACAGTTACATTTA
>JAFVLL020040290.1:0-12585 GCA_021397915.2 Tor tambroides | reverse complement strand
TTAGCCAGATCCTGATTAGTGCGATGATATCATCTTGGATGTGTCATTTGATCTCGGATGTAATAAGCGACGTACGAAGAACGGACCCCTGTTCAGTTTGATTTGTTTACAATACTTTTTCTATGTTAGAGTTTAATTGTTAATGAGTTGATTGTTGATTGATTTGGATCTCACCACTCTCAGCTGTGTATAATTACCTCTGTTACTTATATTGGTCTCCATGTTTATGAAATTATACCTTGACAAAGGCTATTAGCCGAAACGTTGGATATAAATAAACAAACAAACAAATTAGCTGATTCAGAGTTTCGAAAAAGCTCCATTACAACTGATGTTAAAATTCGAAAATGAATTGGTCTTTTGAACCATTTTTCGGTTGTGAATCGCTTGGATTGAAGTCAGGAGTTTGAATCAATCGTTCTGTTCTGCTTTCACGTCTTCAGTCATGTTTACACGACACTGTCAGCAGCACTAGCTCGCTAGCTTCATGATATTCATTGAAATAAGCGAAACAAGTATGATATTTACAAATAAAATATTCATATTTCCATTCCAAAGATAACCAATAGGAACATATTCAAGTGAGGTAACCGGTTTAATTGATATGACGAGCTGCAGCTCAAAATACATGTCAGATGGAAACATTGTGCATTATGATGGAGTTTGTAGCTTAATTCACTATCTTTGAGCTACAGTTCAGTTTCTGACAGTTCAGTAGAAATCAGTTGAAAGCATCCAGACATCTCATACCATTGAATTGAATATTCAGTTTATACTCTGAGAATTACACTTTTCAGAGTTTTAGTTTTCAAATACCGTTCAAATAAAATCGTGCAAGTTTTTTTTTTTTTTGGCCATCAGTGCATGACGTCATGTCAGTGAGGTAAGCGGCTCAGCGGTGTGACGTAACGTGGAGGCGGGGCCTCGCCCGGGTCACGTGACAGCGCCGCTGCGCAGCCCGAGCGACTGGAACGGAACCGAATCACCGGACAAATCCGCTCCGTTTACCGGCCCAGCGCGATCTTCCGCCTCCCGCGACGCGTTCCAGCAGCGGCAGCATCATGTCGGCGGTGCAGCGGATGAAAGTAGCGAACGAGAAACACAGCAAGACGATCACACAGAGAGGACACGTGCAGAAAACCACGGTAACGTTACGCGCCCCCCGCGGCTCTCTCGCGCACATAAACAAATATAAACCATATACTTGACGCGCATAAATACACACACTGCGCGCGCACAACATACCGATAAACACACACACACACACACACACACATACATAACATACACATAAAATACACAATTACCGCTAAGAAGAAAGTACCATGATATTACTATGGTATTCTCTGAAATAACATTAAAGTGCTGTATATCAGAAGAAACATTTTAATATGGAATATATATATTATTCCATTACTTTATGCTACAGTAATTACAAGAAATATTTCAAAAACACACATTAGGCTCTCAAAATATGGCGTTCTATTAATGCTAAAATTACCGATTGCTTTTTGCAATACATTTGTCTATGTTTGCTGTTGTGTTTTAGCTCAATTTTATTCTTTATAAATTACAGATATCCAGGTAAACAAACAGAACATTGAGATTTGTCAATAACCTTTCAGATGAATTTATCTTTATAGCTAAAAATATGACGCTCTAAGAACGTTCTGCTAATGTTCCCATTAAGTTAAAAAACGAATGTTATTTTCTGATGTTCTCTAAACATTTATAATGTCCAATCACGTTTTTTCTTTAGTTATGCAAACGTTAACTGAACATTTTATTTTTATCATGTTGCAAACATTATGGGAAAGTTACTGCTGTATGTTTTCTGAACATTCTGAAATAAGCAGCAACATTTAAAAATGTTAGATGAACGTTCAATTAAAACGTTTCAGGAAAAAACATTCCGTTAACGATCTATACATAATGTTTATGTGGTAACATTACTAAAGACCAGCTATCGTTACGATAGTATTGTACAATTACTATATAATGATTCAAGTAACAGCAACTTTATAAATTAAATAAGAACAGAATAAAGCAAAAACGCACTGATGCACATTTTTTATAAATCATTTTGTAGAAGGTTAAAATCTTGCTGATTTTTTTGTAGGTGATTTAAACGCACCTGATGTTGTAATTACAACTTAATTACGCGTAGATACATAGGCCCTAAATGTGAATTTCCCAGGCAGACTTGAACACATAAATACACAAATGTATTGTGCAAAATGCATTTTTGGCACACTTGGAGTGCCATAATTTTCAAAAACAGTCCATCGTCAACATGAACATCAACATAACTTATCTTAACAATTACACAGTGACTGTAAACACGCACTAATGTTGAGTCCACGGTTGTTTTGGCACAAACCTCGTACCGTTAAGCTTGTGATTGCATGTGTTTGAGCTGTAGATGTGTGTGTGTGTGTGTGTGTGTGTTAATGAGGTGTGTATGATTGTGTTTGTCCTGCAGCGTGTGGTGAATGAGGAGAAGTCTCCGGTGGGTCCGTGGCTCCTCGCGCTCTTCGTGTTTGTGGTCTGTGGATCAGGTGAGACGTGAAAACAGCTCTACGTATATTACATCAATACTCTTAAAGATATAGTTCAGCCAGAAATTAAAATGTGCTCATCCTCAGGACCATCTGAGATTAGGATGAGTTTGTTTCTTCATCAGATTTGTAGAAATGTGTCTCTGCATCACTGTCTCACCAATGGAAGTGAATGGGTGCCGTCAGAATGAGAGTCCAAACAGCTGATAAAAACATCACAATAATCCACACCACTCCAGTCCATCAGTTAACATCTGGAGAAGACAAAAGCTGAAACAAATCCAGCATTAAGATGTTTTTAACTCAAATATACGAGTCCATAATCCATAATAACTCTTCCTCCAGTGAAAAAGTGTTCTGGTCTGAATCAGGAGAGAAATCTGCACAGATCAAGCAGTGTTTAATACAGTCCAAAACTTTAAAGCTTTTGTCTTCTTCAGATGTTAACTGATGGACTGGAGTGGTGTGGATTATTGTGATGTTTTTATCAGCTGTTTGGACTCTCATTCTGACGGCACCCATTTGTTGTTTGTTGTTTTTTCCTCAGTAATGCAGAATATGATCCATTAGAGATGCTTCACCTCAGATCTTGCTGATGTTCAGATGTTCCACCTGCATGAATAGTGTGGTGTTTATTTACACAGAGTCACATACATCGGTTATTTGCATGCTGTACATAACAAGGCTGTTGTTTCACGGATCTCATATGTAAATCCTGTGGTTTTTAACAGCTAAAAATAATGTTACCGGAGCATTAAAATGTAACCTGCAGTGTCCTGGTGTCCTCTCACAGTGTAAAATCAACAATCTACAGTCTGTTCAGTCGTACAGTCATCAAAACACAGTGTGTTTGTTCATGCACTGCTCAGTTTTGCTTCCATATCATGTCTCTTCTTTCAGACTAGTGTAAAGAAAACATCCAAAATACGCATTTAAGTGTTTCTTTTCATTCCAATCCAGTCTTTTAAGGAGTGTTTCTCTTGCTTCACCAAACTGTACAGTTTTGAAGGTTTGTTCATATGTCATTCACTCTGATTTATACAACATTTCACTCCTAAAAACATGTGAAAATGTGTTTGCTTTCTATCTGTTGATGGTGTTGATTTATGGAGTGAAACAGAGCAATCCTTTAACTCTTAAAAACTTTAATATGACAACATAATCAAATATGAATTATGAACATGGACTCAAATTTCTGTTCTGGAAATTTATGTAAATAAAGTGCATTTCTATGCAGACAGTTCTTCATTTGCATATTTAATCACAACATTTCAGAAAACTTCTCAAGTTCTTTTTTTTTTTTTTTTTAAATGTAATCACTAATTATGGTGTGTTAGTTAAATTTTTATCATATTTTCTCGTGGTGATTATTTAAAAGTGCATTATAATTAGTGCTGCTATCAAACGATTAATCGCGATTAAAAGTTTTGTTTATATAATATATGTATATGTACTGTGTATATTTATTATGTATATATAAATACACATGCATGTATATATTTGGAAATATTTACATGCATATATATTTATATTC
The DNA here is from genome assembly GCA_021397915.2 of Tor tambroides. Classification (NCBI taxonomy): domain Eukaryota; kingdom Metazoa; phylum Chordata; class Actinopteri; order Cypriniformes; family Cyprinidae; genus Tor; species Tor tambroides. The sequence goes on along the minus strand of JAFVLL020040290.1, from coordinate 8,493 downwards.
TTAGATTTTATATTATATATAAATATATTTAATATGTAAACATGACATTTTTCTTAAAATAAATACATGCATGTGTGTGTATTTATATATTCATAACAAATATACACAGTACACACACACACATATATAGTATGCAAACAAAAACTTTTATTTTGGATGCGATTAATCGTTTGACAGCACTAATTATCTTTTTATCCATGCAACTATTAGAATAGGAGGTGTTGTTCTCTCTGTGCAGTTTGCATTGTTTAGGCGTGACACAGGGTTTAACATGACGATGTTAATGTTGTTGTATGTGATGTGATCAGGCTGTAATGTGATGCTTGTTTGGGTTTTAGCGATCTTCCAGATCATCCAGAGCATCAGGCAGGGCTTGTGAGCATCCGGCTGAACTCCAGCACTGATCTCCATGCAGTCCTTCACTTCTTCTGTTCATCTCTGTTTACAGCTGATTTAATGTGTGAGTGTGTGTGTGTGTGTGTGTGTGTGTGTGAGAAAGTGTGTGTGTGTGTGTGTGTGTGTGTGTGTGAGAAAGTGTGTGTGTGTGTGTGTGTGTGTGAGAAAGTGTGTGTGTGTGTGTGTGTGTGTGTGTGTGTGTGTGTGTGAGAGAAAGTGTGTGTGTTTGTGTGTGTGTGTGTGTGTGTGTGTGAGTGAGTGAGGGGAGGATGTTCTGGAATCTTACCTGCTGTCTCTGGTTCGCTCTTGTTATTGTCACTGATGAGGTTGTGTATGAGCTCTGTGTGTAAATCAGACATCATATGATCCTGTACATGTGTCTCTTCCTCACTCTGACAGGAGATTAATGCTGTGTAATAATGATTTTATACAAATAAAAGGTATTTTCTCTATCCGCACTGTGTTTTACTTTCAGAATAAAAACAGAAATTCACCATGAAAATACAGTCAGCATCAAATGAAAATCTCTAATTGCTTGTCTTTCAGTTTTGTTCTGTCTATTTATCGTTCTATCATTAGTTTTATTTATTCTATCCATTCTGGGTAGATTCCTTACTAATTGTAATCCGTTACTGATTCCAAATTACATGACCAAAATTGTAGTTAGTAACGTAATCCACTACATTACACATTTTAGCTAATATAATCAGACTACTTTTAGATTACTTTTGACTTAACTTGTTTATCAAATTGATTTAATTAGGACAATCTTGTACAATATTGATATAAAAATTAGTGCTGTCAAATGATTAATCGCATCCAAAGTTTTTGTTTACGTAATGTATGTATGTGTATTGTGCATATTTATTTTGTATAAATACACACACATGCATGTATATATTTCAGATAAATATGTTATTTTTATATATTAAGTGTATTTGTTTATAACATAAATTATATGAATATAAATATAGGCATGTAAATATTTTCAAAATATATACTGAAAGTGTGTGTATTTATATATACATAATAAATATACACAAAACACACACATTATGCAAACAAAAACTTTTATTTTGGATGCAATTAATCGCGATTAATGGTTTGACAGCACTAAGTGGATTTTTTAAGGGGCAAGTGAAAGAAGAGAATTTTACTTGGCCGACCGGACAACTAATTTGATTAAAACATCGAATTGCACAGAAATTTCGGCGAGAATGGTTCTGATTTTATTACATTCGGTGCATGTAAATGGCTACTGATAATCAGTAGATCACACCAGCTGAAGCTCACGCAGCTGTCTATGAGAGAGAATCTCGTGGAGAAATCAACACAAATGAACTGCACACAGAAGAAACATAAAAATGTAACTTAGTTTTTATATTTATAACATAGTTAAGCAACATGACACGACCAAGAGAGGGAAGTTCCCTGAAAACCACGATTGCAAATTTGACATTTTAGCTAAAACGAGTAGTTGATATATATTTTAGTTTAATATTTGAATTTATTGAATATATTGTCACCGTTGACTGTTTTTGCTGCATTTAATGAAAGTAGTTCCAAACAAAGATCACAGCAGAACAGTCGCACATCTCTGAGCAGCGATGTTTTGTTAATGAATGATTCGCGTTTTTGAATATTGAATCAACTGAGTCAATGATTCAGTGGTCCGTTCATAAAGACAGGCACTTGCTTCATACTCCAATGAATCAGCTGTCTGTGACTCATTCATTAAGATAGTCACTTGCTGCCACCTACTGGCGGTTTACTTTCATAGTAGCTTATATTTGCATTTTTTCCAACATTTCATATATATATATATATATATATATATATATATTTTAAACACCGAGCTCACAACTGTCAGTCCTGTGTTGTTTCCTCTTGTTCTCTCTATGACCTAGTTTCTTCTGTATTTTGCCCATATTTGGTTGTCCTGTTCCTATTCCCGTTGAGTTCCCATTATGTTCCTTAGATTCACCTGTGTTCCCCTCGTTATCTCGTTTAGTCCTTAAGCCCTGTGTTTTCCCTTGTCTAGCGTCCGGTATTATACGTCAACCCCAATGCTACGTGTGTGTGTGTCTCTTTATCTGGATTTAATAAAGACTGTGATGAGTTCTGAATCTCCTTCATCTCCAACACAGTAGCAGCACTGTGACAGAATACCCAACCAACATACAGTAAGCGGCACCCCTTCTCCCTGGTATGTGTTTTTTTCCCCCCGTTTTCTCCCCGTGGCCATGGAAATAGCCACATGGTTCCGCGCCCTTGCAGAGATCTCCCTTTCGTTGAGTACGCCCAGGAATTCTGCGGGCTCGGCGTGGCGACGGCATTGGACGACGCCATCATCAATTCTCTGTTCTGGATCGGGGCTAAATACTATCGCCCTGTGGACCTCCCAGACACCACAGGGCTAAGCTGGAGGGAAGGGATCCTCCGGTGTCTGGAGAGCATCCGGCCCTGATCCAGAACCAACTTGCCGTCAAGTCAGCCGGCCGTTCATCAATCAAGCCCGCCGGCCGTCCCATTGTCAAGCCCCAGGATGACTGCAGTTATCTCCTTCACCTCTGCCCAAAAGAAGAGAGGGCAGAGGAAGAGATTGTGGGCTCAAGCTCCTGACCAGAGTTGAGAGATGGCTCTAGCCCCTGACCAGAGTCAAGTCATGTCCCCTGAAGCCATGTTTATAAGTTTTGTCTTGTCCATAGGAACAATTCCGGTCTGTCATGTCTTGTCTATAGAGGCTCTTCTTAAGCTGGCTGCTTCTCCTGTCATGGCCACAGAGGCAGAGGCAAAAGCATACATTTTGCCAGTTCCAGCCACGGAGGCCATTTCCAAGCCGCTTGCTTCTCCTGTTGCCTCTACAGATGTGATTCCTGAGTTTAATCCTGAGAGGGCCCCTGTCTCCACGTCCAGCCCAAGGAGGGCTGTTGTTCTCACGTCCGGCCCAGAGAGGGCCTCAGATTCCGAGTATAGCCCAGAGAAGGCTGTTGTTCCTATGTCTGGCCCAGAGAGGGCCTCAGATCCCGAGTCTAGCCCAGAAAGGGCTCCTGTTCCTGTGTGTAGCCCAGGGAGGGCTCCTGTTCCCATGTCTGGCTCAGTCAGGGCCTCAGATCCTGAGTCCAGCCCCGAGAGGGCTCCTGTTCCCAAGTTAAGCCCAGAGAGGACTCCTGTTCTCTTGTCCAGCCCAGAGAGGGCTCCTGTTCCCACGTCTGGCTCCGGGAGGGCCACAGGTCCCACATCAGGCCCATGGAGGGCCTCAGGGTCCATGGGTCCTGGAATGGGTACTGCTCTGGAAGCCATGTAGCTCTGTCCTGAGGGGCCTCCAGAGTGCCCACCCCCCTCCTCGTTGGATATGGTGTGGCGCGTGGACGCGCCTTCCGGGAGGGGGGAGTAATGTCAGTCCTGTGTCTTGTGTTGTTTCCTCTTGTTCTCTCTATGACCTAGTTTCTTCTGTATTGTGGTTTGGTTACATATTTTGGTATGTAGAAGGCTGTTGTTCCTATGTCTCTGGTCCGGTATTATACGTCAACCCCAATGCTACGTGTGTGTTCCTGCCTGTTCTGTGTGTCTTTATCTGGATTTAATAAAGACTGTAATGAGTTCTGAATCTCCTTCGTCTCCACGCTACTTTGTCTCTGACACAGTAGCAGCACCATGACAACAACATTATTTATGCTGTTATAATTATATATCTGTCTATCCACCCATCCATCAATCCATTAAATTCAAGTTTATTTGTATAGCGCTTTTCATGATACAAATCGTTGCAAAGCAACTTTACAGAAAATTTTAAGTTTCTACATTATATTTAGGAGTAGGTTATTAGTAGGGACGTGCAACAGCGATCGAGTACTCCAGTACTCGGCCGTGACAGCGATGATCGATCATGAAAACGATCTGATTGGTTATAGCAGCACTTTGGGCGGCACTCTGAGCTCTGATTGTTTAGCTTGCAGCATGTGGTTCAAAGTATAGACGTGAGAAGAAAGAGAAGCTTGGCTTTGAAGTCACGTAGTGATGATGTCTGGGTTAGCTACATACATATCTGATTATCTAATGTAGGATGCGTTGGGATATTAACATTTATGCTGAATGCGCTGCATATTACCAGTGTTTAGTTTTATGCTCAAATGCAATGCCCGAAATTGACTGAGTTATTTGAGATGGTCGTATTGCTTTTAGATAGGTCGTATTTTTATTTTTTAAAAATACTGATCCTATAATAATGCAGCAGTGATTTTTTTTTCATCATTTGTTCAACAGTAGGAATTAAAATTGTTTTCGTAGCCTACTTCCTATGGCTTCGAAAACACGTGGGCGATTTTAGGAATCACTTGATAATGTAGATGAAAATATAGCACAAATCTGCCATAAACATTAATGACATAAGCATTATAATGAGAACTTTATAGGATGTGAAATCTATAGTAAACCCTGTCCTTGCCCGTGTGTTTCAGCGCGCTGTTGAAAGCGCATTACGTGGGAGCTCGCTATAGCGCATAACTTAAAAGTTCACTGGCATATGCATCATTTTGTGCAAATACAAGTTGTAATGTTATGTCTGCTATGTATCTAAGTTATCTGATTAATAGCATAGGAAGTGTCATAGAACGGGTTTCAGTTTATTGACAAAGTCAGCTTCACCTCAGGCAGCTCGTTTTTAGATGCTTCTTTTTTAATAACATTGCTGCATCATAATCATAATCTAAGAGTGTTCTAATCATGTGTTCATATTTTCATGTCATATTTTTATTTTTAACATTCATTTTCGTAACAGTCTTCAGATATTTTCATTAACTCCATTACGGCCATGCCCCGCCCCCCGAGTACTCGATTAATCGTTTTTGAAACCTAACGATGATCGAAATAAGAAATTGCCAAAAATGCCCATCCCTAGTTATTAGTGGTGACTATGGCAGAAATGTACAGTAAAAATCATGCAGTTAGTTACAAATTATGCATAATTAAACAGACAGTGACACTATTAACTGCAATGATTATATGTTGCGATTAAATGTTGCGATTAAGCAAAATTTGGTAGTTTTATATGTTGTTCTAGGGTTAGCATCATCTGAGGTCTTCTGGGGGGTTGGCATCATTTCATCTCATGTGTTTGGTCATCAGGTCTTTGTAAGGGCTGCATCCAGACTGAAGCTTGTGTAATTCCTATAGTTACCTCGGGAAACAGAAAAGCAAATAGAGACGAAATTAGCGTAGCTGCTGTTCCAACCAAGCAAAGATGATGTTCAACCCAAGCAAAAGAATGAAAATGTGCATTTGATCAGATATAGCTAAAGTTCAAGGTTATGAGATGCATTATGTAAATGCTCGGCTAAGAAGATGTGTCTTTAATCTAGATTTAAACAGAGAGAGTGTGTCTGAACCTCGAATGTTATCAGGAAGGTTATTCCAGAGTAATAACACCCAAATTTTTGACTGTAGAAGTAACAGTACATCAGTCCAGATGCAAATTGTAATCCAAGAGATTCTGTGTACTGTTTTTTTTTTTGTTTTTTGGTCCAATAAGTAATATCTCGATCTTATCCAAATTTAATAGGAGAAAATTATTGGTCATCCAGTCTTTTAACACAGTCTTTAATTAGCTTATATAATTTAGAAGTTACGTCTGGTCTTGTAGAAATATATAGTTGAGTATCATCAGCATAAAAATGGAAACTAATCCCGTATTTTCTAATAATATTACCAAGGGGCAACATGTACCTATACTGAAAACAGCAGAGGGCCTAAGACAAATCCTTGTGGCACTCCATACTTTACTGGATTTAACTAAGATGATTCCTCGTTTAAATACAAAGTGATATCCATCCTATCGATCTATCTATCTATCGCGCTCTCTGTCGGTCTGTCCGCCTGTGCGCGTGCTCGGCTCCGGCGGGCGCGCGCCCGGCTGCGTGACGTCACTGGTGTGAAGAAGATGGCGGCGCTCGTGAAGGCGGAAGGTAAGTGGCGGAATCCGTCGCCGTTAGGGTCAGGCGTTCCTGTCAGTTCCTCAGAACCGGCAGCACGGTTCGGTTCTGTTCCTTCTGCAGCAGTGCGCCGTGTGTGCGTCTGTATCCCGCTGCTCAGCGCGCGTGAGTGCGTGTGCGTGTCAGTGTGTGTGTGTCAGTGTCAGTCAGTCAGTCAGGGGCCTCTGTCACGTTTGTCATATTTATGTTTATGAATAAAATAATGAAACGGTTTCGGTCGGTCCGGTGTGTGTGTGTGTGTGTGTGTGTGTGTGTGTGTGTGTGTGTGTGTAGAACACGGTGCCGTTATGGCTCTCACAGAATACCATGGTATTACTATGTTTCTGTACACTACCATTGTTTATTTTATTTCTGTGTAAATATCGCATCTTCCAGTGTTACCGTCTGATACCATAGTATTACCACAGTATTTGTGTGTGTAGATAAGAGCTGAATCAATATCATGTAAACACATTGACAGAATACTGAAAAATGACAAATATTAACACACACTGCTTCATGGAGCATTAATATACACTGAAATGTCTTGAAACATTAATGCGTATTATTATTATTATTATTATTATTATTATTATTATTATTATTGTTATGATTATTATTAGCCTGTGTTTGTATTCAGGCTTCACATAGAATGATTAATTGTCTGACATTATTTTTATTTTGAGATCATGACATTAATAAAGTACTGTGGCATTTAGTGAATTAACAGCACTTATATATTAGTGCTGTCAAGCAGTTAATCGCATTCAAAATAAAAGTTTTTGTTTACATAATATATGTATACTGTGTATATTTATTATGTATTTATAGATACACACAAATGCATGTATATATTTCAGAAGTGTTTATGTATTAAATATATTTATGTATAATATAAATTATATTAATATAAATATATACATTTAAATACATGCAAATATTTTCAAAATATATAGCTTACTGTATGTGTGCGTATTTATATATACATAATAAATATACACAGAACACACACATATATTATGTAAACAAAAACTGTTACTTTGGATGCAATTGCGGTGAATCTTTTGACAGCACTAATATATATATATATATAAACCCACACACAGTGCAGTACATTATATTGCATGGAAGTTGATGTTTACACACTGACGCTGTTGTTGAAAATGGTCGTGAATGTTTTTGTGGAAATTGTTGTTGTTTTTATGATCTTTCAGCTTATAAAAGTAAATGAGCCACATTCATTGAAGAAAAAAAAGCCAATAGTAAATGAAAAACATGGAATATGGGGAAAATAAAAAAATTCTGAAAGAAAATCATGAAAACATTTCATTTCAAGGCAGTAAAAATCTATTTTTATTTAATTCTTTAATAAATTGTTGTTAAATTGTAAAAGTTTCATGATTTAAATTAATTAGACATGCTTTTTGTTTACAAAAAATATATATATTTAACCATTAAAATAGAGTCCAGAAAAATAAAAATAGAAAAAAATAAAGAATACAGAAGAATTTAAATTTGGAAAAATAAATAAAACAAAATCTGAATAAAAAATGGATTTCATAGGACCCCACATAAATTAAAAATGGGGAAATTATTTTTATGATTTCAAAGGATACGTGAATTAATCCTTGAAATTATTTTACACAGTATTTGCTAAAAAATATTCTTTGATGCTATTATTTGTATATTTTCTAGCACTTACTCAGCCTGATCATTTACTGATTTAATGTGTATTGGATTATAACATCGTAATGATGTGTTTTAGAAATATTGGCTGTATTTTGAAATGTAATCAGACCTTCTTTTGATATTGAGTGATCAAATAGCATTGAGACATCCGGACACCATTCATGAGAGAATGTGACTGTTTCTGGACTGAACTGATGAACCGATCCGACAGAACCAGCAGCACATCGATGTTATATAAGAGAAACACGTGTGTGTGTGAGTGTGAGTGTGTGTGAGAGTGTGAGTGTGTGTGTGTGTGTGTGTGTGTGTGTGTGTGTGTGTGTGTGTGTGAGAGTGTGAGTGTGTGTGTGTGCGTGTGTGAGTGTGTGTGTGTGTGTGAGTGTGTGTGTGTGTGTGTGTGAGTGTGTGTGTGTGTGTGAGAGTGTGAGTGTGTGTGTGA